>JAWPHD010009377.1:0-104531 GCA_037043455.1 Cyrtodaria siliqua | reverse complement strand
TCAGTGAAATGGAGCTAGTTTTGAGGGGTGCTGAAAAAGACTGGAATTTAAAAAAATTTAATCTGGTCAACTTTTGATTTTTTGTGGATATTCTGAGCTTCAGAGGAAGGTTTGCAGATTGAGGGGAGATTTAAAGACCAATGGACGTTGTATAGTATGTTTGCAGTGGTCCACAAGTGACCGTTTCTACATATATTATATAGTGTTGATTAATTCACTAGTGAGACGTTAAACAACCCTCATCTGGATCAGTGAACGGCTTGATAGAAAGCGTTTGTTGTTGCCAGAGTGGATTTTTTATAGTGAAATCTTGATTTTAGAGTGAAACATGGCATTTCTAAGGTATAATATGGATTTTGATAAGTATTTGATGCTTTTGCAATGTAAAATAGACTACTTTGCTTCTAGTCGGACTCCGTGCATGCGTTATAACCGTCATTTGGGACTTAATAGATGAATCTGTGGTCAGAAAGTTTCAGAATATGGGAGACAGTCGATTGTTTTGACTGGGAGACATACTCAGATGAACATGTTAGCTCATAGAGTGATGTATATGTGTGTGATGTGTGTTCCTGGAATTCCTAGGGGGATGGACGTGTCTCATCTCTGCCACAACAGTTTATGTTGGCGATTTGACCATCTCAGCTTGGAGCTTTATAGCGTCAACATGGAAATACAAAGATGCCTGCACTTGATACCAATACTGTGTTTAGGACATAAAGAGTATCCTGATTGCATGCTTCATGTGAGTAGATTGTTTATATTATCCTATTGTAGTGTTTCATGTCAAATTGTTACCCCACCCACTTTTCATATAGCAAAATGTGTGATCATTGTTTACTTGTCGAGAAGGTCAGTTGAGTATGTTTTATGTTGTCGTTGGTCATCGTATACTTTAAATTTATTCACTTTGTTGATAAATCTGGCTGTTTTATAAGTTTGTAACATTTGTCACTGTTTGTCGTACGTATTTTTGTCCTGAATTTTCTTAAGTGACCGTAACACGTTTCTGTTTTGGGGAAATGACCTTCTAACAGCACTAACTTGTTCTATTGCTGAATTTGCCCGTCCGTCATTAAACCGTGCTGCGGCACTTAATTTTCTGCCTTTAGCGTTACGTCGAAAGGTTACGTCTTTCGGGTTTGAGGCATTGATACCGTGATTTGTGTCGGCACCTTTACATGTCTTGGTCGCAGCGTCTTTTCCCAGTCGAACATTTAAACAGTCGATTAGTTTAGTTTATTTTTGTCGTCTCCCTGAATCTTTAGAGGTTTACATGATGTTGGCATAAAATGTTTTCTCCACGTTGAGATTGGTGGATTACCCCCACACGACATGGAATATTTACTACAAGTTTTCCCACATTTATCCTGGTAGCAGTCTATTATAGCCATCTTCACCATTTTTGTTGTAAAAAGGGAATATTTGTGTCGCCTATAGTCTGCTGTACATTTTGAAACTCAAGTCAGTACACGGTGAGATACGTCCTTTGCAAAGCATTTCTGAATGTATGCTCGGTCCCGTTTGGTATGTCTAGGAAACATCTTTTGTGAAAACTCAGTCCTCTTAATTTTATTTCTCATTGTTTTAGTAAGATGTACAACATCTGCCATTCTTGACATGGGTTTGCCCGTGATAGCAAGTTGAGCAGCACGAGCGCCCTTGAATGCTTTGCTGTCCCCGTCTGTTGTCATGTTGTCAGTAGTGATCGGCGTGTCACTCTTCAATATCGATTCCATCGCTAATCTGGCCTCTATGTTCGTCACTTGTAAACGAAGTATGACATTTGTATCGACTTGACGGTTATTGTTGCATTAGTCAATAACTTTTTTATTGTTTCTTTCTTTTTTTAATTACTTATTTATTTATTGATATATTTACTTACTTACTTACTCACTTACTTACTTACTTACTGATCTATCTATCTGTCTGTCTATCTATCTATCTATCTATCTATCTATCTATCTATCTATCTATCTATCTATCTATCTATCTATCTATCTATCTATCTATCTTATCTTATCTTATCTTATCTTATCTTATCTTATCATTCTTATCTTATTTTATCTTTCTTATCTTATCTTATCTTATCTTATCTTTCTTGTGATGTGATGTGAGATGTGAAGTAAATAGATATTAAATAATGTTTAATTAATGTGATGACATCATGAAGATGACATCATGAAGATGACGTCATGAATATGACGTATCGTCATGAATATGACGTTACGTTTTGGCGTAAAAATCTAACCATATAAGATTAGGAAGGTTTAGGATTTCATCAATCCAGCTTAGCCATCCACTACAATTACAAGTAAGCTTATCTACCAACAATGAAGTTTCTTTGGAAGCAGAAATGATAAGTCAAAGATGATGTACTGTTCGAATAATAAGGCATTTATTCAAGAAACCAATAAATTGCCATATAAGGGCATGCATTTTGACACTTGAATTAGGTAATATTACACAAACAGTAAATTTTATACAATGATAAGATAAAGCAATCATAGAATACTAAAACTTAAAAGTTTCAAACATTTTCTTTAACAAGTATAGAAGATATTCAAGTTTAGCGGTTGATATGTCGTGGCAGTTCTGTGCATTTTCAAGTTGTCCGAAACTGACTTGAAGCAAATGTGACCGGCTTCATGTTTTGTGCCATTTTGTTAAAAATAGTCCGCGGATAACACCAAGTAAAGTCATTTTATGCTCGTCAATATTGTTACTTTGTTTGATAAAGTTTTGAGACTTATGTCAAAAAAATAATTCAGTTAAAGGTCTCACTACAGAATTACCTCCCTTGACCATGACGGTAGGAAGATTCCTACACCGTAAAAAACTAGGGCTGTGTTAATCGGTTTGCTCTCAACTTGGAAATGTGCAATCATTCTCTTATTTCTGCCTTCAGGTGACAATATTGGAACATGTTCATGACTTCTGCCAAGTTTGGATGCCACTGGGTGATTTTCGAGGAAGATATGATAATTTGAAAATGGGTAGGAATACAGTTGAATTATCAGTGAAATGGAGCTAGTTTTGAGGGGTGCTGAAAAAGACTGGAATTTAAAAAAATTTAATCTGGTCAACTTTTGATTTTTTGTGGATATTCTGAGCTTCAGAGGAAGGTTTGCAGATTGAGGGGAGATTTAAAGACCAATGGACGTTGTATAGTATGTTTGCAGTGGTCCACAAGTGACCGTTTCTACATATATTATATAGTGTTGATTAATTCACTAGTGAGACGTTAAACAACCCTCATCTGGATCAGTGAACGGCTTGATAGAAAGCGTTTGTTGTTGCCAGAGTGGATTTTTTATAGTGAAATCTTGATTTTAGAGTGAAACATGGCATTTCTAAGGTATAATATGGATTTTGATAAGTATTTGATGCTTTTGCAATGTAAAATAGACTACTTTGCTTCTAGTCGGACTCCGTGCATGCGTTATAACCGTCATTTGGGACTTAATAGATGAATCTGTGGTCAGAAAGTTTCAGAATATGGGAGACAGTCGATTGTTTTGACTGGGAGACATACTCAGATGAACATGTTAGCTCATAGAGTGATGTATATGTGTGTGATGTGTGTTCCTGGAATTCCTAGGGGGATGGACGTGTCTCATCTCTGCCACAACAGTTTATGTTGGCGATTTGACCATCTCAGCTTGGAGCTTTATAGCGTCAACATGGAAATACAAAGATGCCTGCACTTGATACCAATACTGTGTTTAGGACATAAAGAGTATCCTGATTGCATGCTTCATGTGAGTAGATTGTTTATATTATCCTATTGTAGTGTTTCATGTCAAATTGTTACCCCACCCACTTTTCATATAGCAAAATGTGTGATCATTGTTTACTTGTCGAGAAGGTCAGTTGAGTATGTTTTATGTTGTCGTTGGTCATCGTATACTTTAAATTTATTCACTTTGTTGATAAATCTGGCTGTTTTATAAGTTTGTAACATTTGTCACTGTTTGTCGTACGTATTTTTGTCCTGAATTTTCTTAAGTGACCGTAACACGTTTCTGTTTTGGGGAAATGACCTTCTAACAGCACTAACTTGTTCTATTGCTGAATTTGCCCGTCCGTCATTAAACCGTGCTGCGGCACTTAATTTTCTGCCTTTAGCGTTACGTCGAAAGGTTACGTCTTTCGGGTTTGAGGCATTGATACCGTGATTTGTGTCGGCACCTTTACATGTCTTGGTCGCAGCGTCTTTTCCCAGTCGAACATTTAAACAGTCGATTAGTTTAGTTTATTTTTGTCGTCTCCCTGAATCTTTAGAGGTTTACATGATGTTGGCATAAAATGTTTTCTCCACGTTGAGATTGGTGGATTACCCCCACACGACATGGAATATTTACTACAAGTTTTCCCACATTTATCCTGGTAGCAGTCTATTATAGCCATCTTCACCATTTTTGTTGTAAAAAGGGAATATTTGTGTCGCCTATAGTCTGCTGTACATTTTGAAACTCAAGTCAGTACACGGTGAGATACGTCCTTTGCAAAGCATTTCTGAATGTATGCTCGGTCCCGTTTGGTATGTCTAGGAAACATCTTTTGTGAAAACTCAGTCCTCTTAATTTTATTTCTCATTGTTTTAGTAAGATGTACAACATCTGCCATTCTTGACATGGGTTTGCCCGTGATAGCAAGTTGAGCAGCACGAGCGCCCTTGAATGCTTTGCTGTCCCCGTCTGTTGTCATGTTGTCAGTAGTGATCGGCGTGTCACTCTTCAATATCGATTCCATCGCTAATCTGGCCTCTATGTTCGTCACTTGTAAACGAAGTATGACATTTGTATCGACTTGACGGTTATTGTTGCATTAGTCAATAACTTTTTTATTGTTTCTTTCTTTTTTTAATTACTTATTTATTTATTGATATATTTACTTACTTACTTACTCACTTACTTACTTACTTACTGATCTATCTATCTGTCTGTCTATCTATCTATCTATCTATCTATCTATCTATCTATCTATCTATCTATCTATCTATCTATCTATCTATCTATCTATCTATCTATCTTATCTTATCTTATCTTATCTTATCTTATCTTATCATTCTTATCTTATTTTATCTTTCTTATCTTATCTTATCTTATCTTATCTTTCTTGTGATGTGATGTGAGATGTGAAGTAAATAGATATTAAATAATGTTTAATTAATGTGATGACATCATGAAGATGACATCATGAAGATGACGTCATGAATATGACGTATCGTCATGAATATGACGTTACGTTTTGGCGTAAAAATCTAACCATATAAGATTAGGAAGGTTTAGGATTTCATCAATCCAGCTTAGCCATCCACTACAATTACAAGTAAGCTTATCTACCAACAATGAAGTTTCTTTGGAAGCAGAAATGATAAGTCAAAGATGATGTACTGTTCGAATAATAAGGCATTTATTCAAGAAACCAATAAATTGCCATATAAGGGCATGCATTTTGACACTTGAATTAGGTAATATTACACAAACAGTAAATTTTATACAATGATAAGATAAAGCAATCATAGAATACTAAAACTTAAAAGTTTCAAACATTTTCTTTAACAAGTATAGAAGATATTCAAGTTTAGCGGTTGATATGTCGTGGCAGTTCTGTGCATTTTCAAGTTGTCCGAAACTGACTTGAAGCAAATGTGACCGGCTTCATGTTTTGTGCCATTTTGTTAAAAATAGTCCGCGGATAACACCAAGTAAAGTCATTTTATGCTCGTCAATATTGTTACTTTGTTTGATAAAGTTTTGAGACTTATGTCAAAAAAATAATTCAGTTAAAGGTCTCACTACAGAATTACCTCCCTTGACCATGACGGTAGGAAGATTCCTACACCGTAAAAAACTAGGGCTGTGTTAATCGGTTTGCTCTCAACTTGGAAATGTGCAATCATTCTCTTATTTCTGCCTTCAGGTGACAATATTGGAACATGTTCATGACTTCTGCCAAGTTTGGATGCCACTGGGTGATTTTCGAGGAAGATATGATAATTTGAAAATGGGTAGGAATACAGTTGAATTATCAGTGAAATGGAGCTAGTTTTGAGGGGTGCTGAAAAAGACTGGAATTTAAAAAAATTTAATCTGGTCAACTTTTGATTTTTTGTGGATATTCTGAGCTTCAGAGGAAGGTTTGCAGATTGAGGGGAGATTTAAAGACCAATGGACGTTGTATAGTATGTTTGCAGTGGTCCACAAGTGACCGTTTCTACATATATTATATAGTGTTGATTAATTCACTAGTGAGACGTTAAATTGAGTTTCATTTTTTTTTCTTGTTTAAAATGACGTATTGGTGAAGTGTTTGCAGTTGAACTATGTCTTTTTGGTATCAACATGTAGGGTTGCATGTTTGCAACATGTTTTTATGAATTAAATTTGCATGACAACAGGTTTGGTAGGCATGAAACCACTAAATCTTTCCCCTACCCCCCTAAAATAGGATACTGTGAAAAATGAAGATTTGTGTAAAAGATAAAATATTATTCCTTATCATTCAAACTCGACTTCGTAGCGTTCAGCTAGTATCAATTATGATTTTAGCGGTATTTTTGGCATTATTAAGCTCTCATTCGCTACTATAATCAGGTATGGTACCACCAATTTTGAAGAATTTGACTGAAAAATCAATTTTGGCATGAAAATCGACATAAATTGGCCTTTTCATCGTCTTAATTGTACCTAAAATGCATATTTTATTTATGTCCATTGAATATTCTAAACATTTGATCTATTTAATATGGTGTATGGACAAGAAATGCCGTTTGGTATGACAATTCAGATAGTGTAAAATTAAAAAAAATATCTCTGACTTTTGTCGATTTCAGACTATTGTCCTTGGTATTCACAAGACCATATCTCTGCAAATAATCATTCGATTTGCATGAAGTAAGTGTTTTTAAGCTTGTAATGAAAATGACAACAAAAACTCCTCATTTAAGAAACATCTGAACATGTTTTCTCCTCTTATAAGAGATGCGTGCAGTAATTAGGACTCGCTCAGATTCGTACCTAGAGACACTTTTCCGATAACAATTGGTAAAATAAGCTCAGAAATAAGGTTTTCCATAGGTTTATTACATAGGTTTTGAGCGTTTTTAGTCCAATTTTGTCTATAAAAGCCGTAATATTGAGTTTCATTTTTTTTCTTGTTTAAAATGACGTATTGGTGAAGTGTTTGCAGTTGAACTATGTCTTTTTGGTATCAACATGTAGGGTTGCATGTTTGCAACATGTTTTTATGAATTAAATTTGCATGACAACAGGTTTGGTAGGCATGATACCACTAAATCTTTCCCCTACCCCCCTAAATAGGAGTACTGTGAAAAAATGAAGATTGGGGGTAAAAGAGTAAATATTTTGCCTTATCATGCAAACTCGACTTGGTAGCGTTCAGCTAGTATCAATTATGATTTTAGCGGTATTTTTGGCATTATTAAGCTCTCATTCGCTACTATAATCAGGTATGGTACCACCAATTTTGAAGAATTTGACTGAAAAATCAATTTTTGGCATGAAAATCGACATAAATTGGCCTTTTCATCGTCTTAATTGTACCTCAAATGCATATTTTATTTATGTCCATTGAATATTCTAAACATTTGATCTATTTAATATGGTGTATGGACAAGAAATGCCGTTTGGTATGACAATTCAGATAGTGTAAAATTAAAAAAAATATCTCTGACTTTTGTCGATTTCAGACTATTGTCCTTGGTATTCACAAGACCATATCTCTGCAAATAATCATTCGATTTGCATGAAGTAAGTGTTTTTAAGCTTGTAATGAAAATGACAACAAAAACTCCTCATTTAAGAAACATCTGAACATGTTTTCTCCTCTTATAAGAGATGCGTGCAGTAATTAGGACTCGCTCAGATTCGTACCTAGAGACACTTTTCCGATAACAATTGGTAAAATAAGCTCAGAAATAAGTTTCCATAGTTTATTACATAGGTTTTGAGCGTTTTTAGTCCAATTTTGTCTATAAAAGCCGTAATATTGAGTTTCATTTTTTTTTCTTGTTTAAAATGACGTATTGGTGAAGTGTTTGCAGTTGAACTATGTCTTTTTGGTATCAACATGTAGGGTTGCATGTTTGCAACATGTTTTTATGAATTAAATTTGCATGACAACAGGTTTGGTAGGCATGAAACCACTAAATCTTTCCCCTACCCCCCTAAAATAGGATACTGTGAAAAATGAAGATTTGTGTAAAAGATAAAATATTATTCCTTATCATTCAAACTCGACTTCGTAGCGTTCAGCTAGTATCAATTATGATTTTAGCGGTATTTTTGGCATTATTAAGCTCTCATTCGCTACTATAATCAGGTATGGTACCACCAATTTTGAAGAATTTGACTGAAAAATCAATTTTGGCATGAAAATCGACATAAATTGGCCTTTTCATCGTCTTAATTGTACCTCAAATGCATATTTTATTTATGTCCATTGAATATTCTAAACATTTGATCTATTTAATATGGTGTATGGACAAGAAATGCCGTTTGGTATGACAATTCAGATAGTGTAAAATTAAAAAAAATATCTCTGACTTTTGTCGATTTCAGACTATTGTCCTTGGTATTCACAAGACCATATCTCTGCAAATAATCATTCGATTTGCATGAAGTAAGTGTTTTTAAGCTTGTAATGAAAATGACAACAAAAACTCCTCATTTAAGAAACATCTGAACAGTTTTCTCCTCTTATAAGAGATGCGTGCAGTAATTAGGACTCGCTCAGATTCGTACCTAGAGACACTTTTCCGATAACAATTGGTAAAATAAGCTCAGAAATAAGTTTTCCATAGTTTATTACATAGGTTTTGAGCGTTTTTAGTCCAATTTTGTCTATAAAAGCCGTAATATTGAGTTTCATTTTTTTTTCTTGTTTAAAATGACGTATTGGTTGAAGTGTTTGCAGTTGAACTATGTCTTTTTGGTATCAACATGTAGGGTTGCATGTTTGCAACATGTTTTTATGAATTAAATTTGCATGACAACAGGTTTGGTAGGCATGAAACCACTAAATCTTTCCCCTACCCCCCTAAAATAGGATACTGTGAAAAATGAAGATTTGTGTAAAAGATAAAATATTATTCCTTATCATTCAAACTCGACTTCGTAGCGTTCAGCTAGTATCAATTTATGATTTTAGCGGTATTTTTGGCATTATTAAGCTCTCATTCGCTACTATAATCAGGTATGGTTACCACCAATTTTGAAGAATTTGACTGAAAAATCAATTTTGGCATGAAAATCGACATAAATTGGCCTTTTCATCGTCTTAATTGTACCTAAAATGCATATTTTATTTATGTCCATTGAATATTCTAAACATTTGATCTATTTAATATGGTGTATGGACAAGAAATGCCGTTTGGTATGACAATTCAGATAGTGTAAATTAAAAAAAATATCTCTGACTTTTGTCGATTTCAGACTATTGTCCTTGGTATTCACAAGACCATATCTCTGCAAATAATCATTCGATTTGCATGAAGTAAGTGTTTTTAAGCTTGTAATGAAAATGACAACAAAAACTCCTCATTTAAGAAACATCTGAACATGTTTTCTCCTCTTATAAGAGATGCGTGCAGTAATTAGGACTCGCTCAGATTCGTACCTAGAGACACTTTTCCGATAACAATGGGTAAAATAAGCTCAGAAATAAGTTTTCCATAGTTTATTACATAGGTTTTGAGCGTTTTTAGTCCAATTTTGTCTATAAAAGCCGTAATATTGAGTTTCATTTTTTTTTCTTGTTTAAAATGACGTATTGGTGAAGTGTTTGCAGTTGAACTATGTCTTTTTGGTATCAACATGTAGGGTTGCATGTTTGCAACATGTTTTTATGAATTAAATTTGCATGACAACAGGTTTGGTAGGCATGAAACCACTAAATCTTTCCCCTACCCCCTAAAATAGGATACTGTGAAAAATGAAGATTTGTGTAAAAGATAAAATATTATTCCTTAACATTCAAACTCGACTTGGTAGCGTTCAGCTAGTATCAATTATGATTTTAGCGGTATTTTTGGCATTATTAATCTCTCATTCGCTACTATAATCAGGTATGGTACCACCAATTTTGAAGAATTTGACTGAAAAATCAATTTTGGCATGAAAATCGACATAAATTGGCCTTTTCATCGTCTTAATTGTACCTCAAATGCATATTTTATTTATGTCCATTGAATATTCTAAACATTTGATCTATTTAATATGGTGTATGGACAAGAAATGCCGTTTGGTATGACAATTCAGATAGTGTAAAATTAAAAAAAATATCTCTGACTTTTGTCGATTTCAGACTATTGTCCTTGGTATTCACAAGACCATATCTCTGCAAATAATCATTCGATTTGCATGAAGTAAGTGTTTTTAAGCTTGTAATGAAAATGACAACAAAAACTCCTCATTTAAGAAACATCTGAACATGTTTTCTCCTCTTATAAGAGATGCGTGCAGTAATTAGGACTCGCTCAGTTTGTACCTAGAGACACTTTTCCGATAACAATTGGTAAAATAAGCTCAGAAATAAGTTTTCCATAGTTTATTACATAGGTTTTGAGCGTTTTTAGTCCAATTTTGTCTATAAAAGCCGTAATATTGAGTTTCATTTTTTTTTCTTGTTTAAAATGACGTATTGGTGAAGTGTTTGCAGTTGAACTATGTCTTTTTGGTATCAACATGTAGGGTTGCATGTTTGCAACATGTTTTTATGAATTAAATTTGCATGACAACAGGTTTGGTAGGCATGAAACCACTAAATCTTTCCCCTACCCCCCTAAAATAGGATACTGTGAAAAATGAAGATTTGTGTAAAAGATAAAATATTATTCCTTATCATTCAAACTCGACTTGGTAGCGTTCAGCTAGTATCAATTATGATTTTAGCGGTATTTTTGGCATTATTAAGCTCTCATTCGCTACTATAATCAGGTATGGTACCACCAATTTTGAAGAATTTGACTGAAAAATCAATTTTGGCATGAAAATCGACATAAATTGGCCTTTTCATCGTCTTAATTGTACCTAAAATGCATATTTTATTTATGTCCATTGAATATTCTAAACATTTGATCTATTTAATATGGTGTATGGACAAGAAATGCCGTTTGGTATGACAATTCAGATAGTGTAAAATTAAAAAAAATATCTCTGACTTTTGTCGATTTCAGACTATTGTCCTTGGTATTCACAAGACCATATCTCTGCAAATAATCATTCGATTTGCATGAAGTAAGTGTTTTTAAGCTTGTAATGAAAATGACAACAAAAACTCCTCATTTAAGAAACATCTGAACATGTTTTCTCCTCTTATAAGAGATGCGTGCAGTAATTAGGACTCGCTCAGATTCGTACCTAGAGACACTTTTCCGATAACAATTGGTAAAATAAGCTCAGAAATAAGTTTTCCATAGTTTATTACATAGGTTTTGAGCGTTTTTAGTCCAATTTTGTCTATAAAAGCCGTAATATTGAGTTTCATTTTTTTTTCTTGTTTAAAATGACGTATTGGTGAAGTGTTTGCAGTTGAACTATGTCTTTTTGGTATCAACATGTAGGGTTGCATGTTTGCAACATGTTTTTATGAATTAAATTTGCATGACAACAGGTTTGGTAGGCATGAAACCACTAAATCTTTCCCCTACCCCCCTAAAATAGGATACTGTGAAAAATGAAGATTTGTGTAAAAGATAAAATATTATTCCTTATCATTCAAACTCGACTTGGTAGCGTTCAGCTAGTATCAATTATGATTTTAGCGGTATTTTTGGCATTATTAAGCTCTCATTCGCTACTATAATCAGGTATGGTACCACCAATTTTGAAGAATTTGACTGAAAAATCAATTTTGGCATGAAAATCGACATAAATTGGCCTTTTCATCGTCTTAATTGTACCTAAAATGCATATTTTATTTATGTCCATTGAATATTCTAAACATTTGATCTATTTAATATGGTGTATGGACAAGAAATGCCGTTTGGTATGACAATTCAGATAGTGTAAAATTAAAAAAAATATCTCTGACTTTTGTCGATTTCAGACTATTGTCCTTGGTATTCACAAGACCATATCTCTGCAAATAATCATTCGATTTGCATGAAGTAAGTGTTTTTAAGCTTGTAATGAAAATGACAACAAAAACTCCTCATTTAAGAAACATCTGAACATGTTTTCTCCTCTTATAAGAGATGCGTGCAGTAATTAGGACTCGCTCAGATTCGTACCTAGAGACACTTTTCCGATAACAATTGGTAAAATAAGCTCAGAAATAAGTTTTCCATAGTTTATTACATAGGTTTTGAGCGTTTTTAGTCCAATTTTGTCTATAAAAGCCGTAATATTGAGTTTCATTTTTTTTTCTTGTTTAAAATGACGTATTGGTGAAGTGTTTGCAGTTGAACTATGTCTTTTTGGTATCAACATGTAGGGTTGCATGTTTGCAACATGTTTTTATGAATTAAATTTGCATGACAACAGGTTTGGTAGGCATGAAACCACTAAATCTTTCCCCTACCCCCCTAAAATAGGATACTGTGAAAAATGAAGATTTGTGTAAAAGATAAAATATTATTCCTTATCATTCAAACTCGACTTGGTAGCGTTCAGCTAGTATCAATTATGATTTTAGCGGTATTTTTGGCATTATTAAGCTCTCATTCGCTACTATAATCAGGTATGGTACCACCAATTTTGAAGAATTTGACTGAAAAATCTATTTTGGCATGAAAATCGACATAAATTGGCCTTTTCATCGTCTTAATTGTACCTAAAATGCATATTTTATTTATGTCCATTGAATATTCTAAACATTTGATCTATTTAATATGGTGTATGGACAAGAAATGCCGTTTGGTATGACAATTCAGATAGTGTAAAATTAAAAAAAATATCTCTGACTTTTGTCGATTTCAGACTATTGTCCTTGGTATTCACAAGACCATATCTCTGCAAATAATCATTCGATTTGCATGAAGTAAGTGTTTTTAAGCTTGTAATGAAAATGACAACAAAAACTCCTCATTTAAGAAACATCTGAACATGTTTTCTCCTCTTATAGGTTTACCACCACCAATTACATGTAAACCTCCGAGGTGTAGTCGAATGTAGTTCCTATAATAAAAAGTAATCCCTCCTTTTTCGATGGAAATGGGCATTATAAGTAGGGGAAAACTGCCCATTTCTATTCGATTTTGTGGTTATATGTATAAGAAGCGTATTAATAGGTTTTACTGGATCAGTGATGAACATTTTCGAAATTTCGACTCTATGCTTACACTTTGTGAGCAATGAAAACAGTCGATCAATAAAAACAGCTGTACCCTTGACCTGTTTAGTAAACAAACAAGAACTTTCTTACATGTCTTGTGACCCCACGTTTTCTGGTGATTTTTCAAGTGGAAAAATAGTTTTCTATATGAACATTACACTGCTGCATTATCCATACTTGAGTTGAATTTGCAGCAAATCATTAATATGTGACACTTTAACATTGGTGTCTATGGGGAAAATAATTGGTGCTTTCATACCTGGAGCTAGACCGGGTACCAGGGGCCCAATCTGGTGGAACGCAAATGTTCCCTCAGGTAAACTAATGAGTAAGTTACTGTGAAGCATGGGAGTGGTAAAAAACACAGGGCTGGTATGTATTGAATGTTTTCCTTTATTTCTGAAACATTTAACTTGCTTCCAGCAATAACCGCATGAAAATTGAAGGTAAGCTGGACATGCTGCACTACTTTTTGTGAAGTACAGTTTGAAGTGTACTTTGGTCATTTTGACCTCAGAATTCAAAAAGAAGGTGTTTACTTTCAGTTTGGAAAATATTTTGGGGAAAAAAGCAGGTCAGTGAATCATCTAAGGCACATTTTTGTGTTGCACTGGGCATGACTGATACTACATTGTGTGTGTTATATGGCCAGCATAGTCAGGATTGGATATTTTCGGGTAGGTATTTATTAACAACCCTATGTAAAAATAATGGTGGTCTAGGTCCGTCTGCATTTATTAATAAGCATTTTTCATGTAATGATCACTGGGATCCTGCTTTAATTAGAATACAATAGTTTTCGTCTAGAAAACAGGTGGGGTCATAAGACATGTAAGAAGGATTGTGTTTGTTTACCCTAGATATAAACAGGTCAATACTTCCATTGATAGATGCAAACAAAGAGCATGCATAGATTCGTTGGAAAATGTTCATCAATAATCCATTAAAACGTATGAATACGCTTCTTTTAGATAAACAACAACCAATAAATAAAAATTAAGGCCATCGTCCTTCACGTATAATGCTCTTTTTGAAAAAAGACAACAAAACAACAACAGGTAGAGAAGCATAGAATATTGGAATAAAACAGGATACCAGTGTATTAATGACATAGTATGAGTGTCCTAGATATAGCGATACAGCAAGGGACCCTTGTATGGATGTCTGAGGCTGAGCGTACTAACGCTTACATGTCCAGATTGATTCTTATACCATTTGATTAAAATGGTGCGAACAATACATTGGTGGGTGAACACATTTTGTTATTAATTACGGATGCGAAAAGGGACGGATAACTAAACCTGAATAGACTAAACATAATTAAATGCTTGCACCAATACTTACGGTAAAATAACTCAAAGAAAACGCTGGCCGACTTTAACAATCACAAGCACACTAACGTATCAGACTCGCAGAATATAAGACAGTTAGTGTACTTTCTAGCAAATATCTGTTAAAAGAGTGAACATATTTTATTTCATTAAAAAAATGAGAAAACTAAACATGTTCAAGAACGCATTGCTAGAACGATTTTGAGATATCTCTTTTCGTCATGAGTTTAAATCAGTACTTCAGGAAAATATAAACTGAAAGGAAAAAGAAAGGTGACACGGTAATTTCCGCTATATATTGTATATACTGCACACTTAATTCCATATCTATTCCAAGAAAATCCATAGATGTTTTGTAAAATAAATAAGTTACAGTTAATTAGAGAAAGGACACAACTGTGATGCTGTAGACGTTTTAATCACAGTACACGTTGTAACAAGAAATTCATAAATGTTGAATTTCCTCTTTGAAAAATTGAGCCAGTTCAGTACTGTATCTAACAAAAGAGTTTGCAAAATGTTACATCCTATGTTTGCGCCAAACGCGTACTCTGTCAATAATGAAACTTTGCAGGAATACTATTTGCTGTGTTACGTGTTGTTTTAGTCTTTTTTTCGAAAGGAAATATCTTACATAGCCATGTACCATTCGATTAACAGCAGCATATTGTACATATAATATATAGCGGAAATTCTCGTGTCGCGTTTATTTTATATACCGAAGGAAAAAAGAAACGCAATTTGGGGATTTCCGCTATATAATTTATATACTGCACCCTTAATACCTCGTAATATTCCATGGAAATCCCAAGATTTTTATGTAAAAAAAGGAGGTTGCAGCTAGTTAGAGAAAGGATAAAAGTGTGCTGTTGGAGAATTTTAATCACAATACACTTTGTAACACGAAGTGCATATATGTTGAACTTACGCATTGAAATATTTGAGTCATTTCAATACTGTATTATATATATATGTAAGGGAATATGCGTTTAATTCCATCCTCATAGGCCTGCATTATAGCAATATTGAATAAATAGACCTGTTATGCACTACTTTGACAATAAAACCTCCATTATTGTTGAAAACAATCCAAGAAGTGCCAAATTTTGCACAGAATGCATAGCATCCGGGCCGTTTTTAGCCAGTTACTGTCACCCGAACATAAACATCATCTCAAACGGTGTCACAGTACATTTTACAAGGAAGTGAATACTACCTATGTAAATAGGATGTTTTTTTTCCAGATAGATATTCAGTGCAGAAATATTGTAATTAACCCAAAAGTTAGCCAAGAAAACGGCCTAATTGAAATGATTTTTATTTAAAAAGAAATTATGTGGTCACCAGGGCATCCACACCATTTTGAATGTACATTCACTTCTGCCGGTATCTTATGTCCCATTTCAGAAAACAACACTTCCTGTAGGACTCACATCACTATTATCTCCCTTGAATACTCGTGCCCTAAAGATGAAGGAGGTAGATAAAAAAAACAAGTTCGCTTTTCTACATTTTACAGGATACATTGATTTATCTTTACCAGGTTCTAAATCTACAGCATTTTAGGAAGAGATCAAAGAAAAATGCATGTTGATATAAGATTTCTAGCTAATTTTGCCTCATTTTACACATCATGGGTCTAATCACCACGGGGTTGTATTTTTGTCTAAATTTTGATAGGTGTGACATAGTATGAGTGTACTGGATATAGCAATACAGCAGGATACCAGTGTATTAATGACATAGTATGAGTGTACTGGATATAGCAATACAGCAGCAAATGTTCAATCTGGTAAATATGTGTTAAATGTGTTTTAAATTGCAGATGTTGGTTCAATGAAGAATTTAAGCATAAACACATGTTGCAAAATCTGTTTTATCTCTATGCCCCCCTATGGAAAATTAATTGTGGTGTGAGACGTGTAGTATTTGGATGCATATTCCCTGTAAAGAGATTGCACAATTTTGCATCCCAAGTTTGCTCACCTGCTCAAACGCATTTCTATCAATAATGCAACTTTGAAGAGGTAACATTTGGTGTTTTACGTGTTGTATTCGTATTTTTCCGAAAGGAAAGGTCTGATGTAGCCATGTACCATTCGATTAACCGCAGCATATTATACATGCAACATATCGTAGTGGAAATTACCGAGTTGCGTTTCTTTATATCCTTTAGTATATACATTTTTAATTGCATGTCTTTAGCTTCCTGTCTGACTTAGGGATCTAATGTTACGTTTATTTTCGAGGGCGTCATTGGCCCAATATAGAGAGCGAGCTAAGGACATATTTCGAGCCTATTGTATTGGGGCGGGGGAGGGGGGGAGGGGTATGCGGAGGGTGGGGAGAATTTCTATAGGTCACTGTAAATCACTGTTAGCCATACAATTTCATGAGCAAAGTGTGATATTCAATTTTTCTTCAGATTAAAACGCCCACCCAATAAAGCATTTGTGACCAGTACACATAATAACACATTAAAGAATGTTGTATATTTATTGTGTTGTGCTCTGATTTTTGGTCTAAAACAATTAAGAAATACCAGATAAGCTTTGTATTCAAAAGCTAAATTATGAACATATATTTCTTCATTAAAGTAAATTACAAAGTGTTGTTAAGCTATTCTTACCCTCAATATATCAATACTATACACATAACTGAAAAACTAAGAGCGGGCCTCAATTTATATACCTGAGTTGATCAGCCATAAAGCGTGCTGGCTGTAAATATTCAAGCTTCCCATGCTTTTTCAATGACCACTGAACGTAACTAAAAGTCTCAATAGATTTCAATGACGTTCGTTTGTTTGTATGGTCTTTTACGTCATTTTCAACACATGTAAGGTTATATATGACTGTCGATTTTTTTGTGGTGGAGGCAGACCACCCACGTTTCCTGGCTAGAACCAGTACTGTACATGACTCATGTCATTTGTTAATTATTTTCCTATCCAATATTATAACATTCATACCAAAGTTCAGTAAAACGCAGGTTTTGAAAAGAAAAAAATGCTATGCTTCTTTAACGTGTTTGGTTAAGAGATTCCGATAAACGGGACAGTCCATATTACGCCCCCATCCTAAGAACGAGGTTAATCCTTGGACTTTTGCCCAAGGTTACCCCGAAGAAACTCTGTTGACAAAATTATGTTTTGCATGTATAATGAAATGCAGATCAGTAGCTATGGGTTGTTAATTGTATTCTGTAAGTATTGCATGGACGTTTTTGACCGAAAATATGTATTCTAACCTTTTTAGTACACATGTCTGATTTAACTCTGCATCATGGTTGCAATATACATATACTCATGGTCAATGAAAACACACAAGAAAATAAATTCTTTTAGATGTTAAAATTTGAGGCACTTTGGACAAACTATGTGATACTCCATATAACGAATCGACATTTAACATTTTTACGTGCATATCTGGATTTAGTTCATTCCACATTATTGTTATGCAATTAACGTGCATTTCCGAGTTCCTTCAGTTACATCACACACAGAAGTAACATTCATTGCATAATACTGGCAGAAGTCAAACAATAAAAAGGCCAGTAAAATCAATTGGATTTTGTTAATAGACAGATTATTGCAGGTTGAAATGTAGTACAACAGTTTTCTTTTCATGATTATCCATAATTTACAATATTAAATGGCAATAATTGCGTAACTGCTTGTCATAAAAACCTACCAATATTTTTAGAACATGTAAGACACGTTAGTTATCAAGGTTAAATACTTAAAACAATTGGTTCAGCAGTTTTTTTCCAAATATACTGAAAGGAAAAAGAAACGCAGGGTGCGTATTTCCGCTATATATTGCATATACTGCACACTTAATTCCATATATATTCCAAGGAAATCCCAAGATGTTTTGTAAAAAAAAATGCAGTTAGTTAGAGAAAGGACACAACTGTGATGTTGTAGACGTTTTAATCACAGTACACGTTGTAACAAGAAATTCATAAATGCTGAAGTTCCTCTTTGAAAAATTGAGCCAGTTCAGTACTGTATTTAATGTTAAGTGATTGGTGTATTCAGTGCTGTTTAAACCTTCTTTCTAAAAGGACAGGCCTAATGTCGCCCTGTACCATTCGATTAGCAGTAGCATATTAAACATACAATATATAGCGGAAATACACACCCTGCGTTTCTTTTTTCTTTCAGTATACTTAAAACAATTGGTTCAGCAGTTTTATTGCAAATACTTTGCAAAAAATCCAACGGCATAAACATATGGATTTAATGGTGCGTTTTCAATGACCGTCAGTATATAAAAAATGTTTATAGAGTATACATGTACAATGTATTTACTAATAGGAACTGTTAGTATAACATTTTGAATTCTGAATTTCAATCGATTCACAAAAACACGGCCTGCTTGTCGAGCTAGATGTTGAAGAAATCCAGATTGGACACTAATTTGATTTGACCAACACAAATGTCAATCCCATAGAAGTGTTCTTTCTTTAAATAATTAGAGGGCTGGCGTGGCGCAGTCGGTAGCGCGGCGGATTTGTAACCGGAGGCCACGGGTTCAATCCTCCGTGGTGCCACTGAGTTCCGTCGGTGTGTTCTTGGGCAAGACACTTTTCCTTAGCCTCGTCCGTCGGATGGGGACGTAAACCGGGCGGTCCCGTGTATCGGTCTATCAACCGAGCACGTTAAAGAACCATAGGCATCTATTCGATAATAAGAGTAGGGCAGGTTCCCGGATTCCTATGTATCCTTCCCCTCTCTCTGGGGCGGCTCTAAATAACATGTACTGTGTTGATGAGCCGTTAAACAACATTCAATTCAATTCTTTACATAATTAGTTTTTAATTAATTATAGACCGTTTGTGAACTATACGAGGGGCGTTCATTATATATTGCAACTATGGTCGTAAAATTTAATTATGGTCCATTGTTGTAGTTATTGATACGGATTATATTAAAATATACTTCCCCCATTAAATTATCAAGTTTCAGATACTTCTATCCAATAACATATGTGTTTTGAGGGCATTTTTTATAACATGTAAATGATACTGAACACGCCAAAAACCGAAAAATCTAAAATCTGATTTCGACGGCCAATATGGTTATATAAACACAAACTTTTATATCTTCCATATGAAAATGTTAGTAGTTTTTATTTGTAATGTCTTTATATTTGGGTTTATTTATCCTTAATTGTTGTCAGTGCGACAAAATTTAGCTTAAATTGTATGCTAAGAAAGCGAAGAGCACTTTCAGGCTTTAATGTTTTTGGAGCGGTGTAACTAAAATTGTTGATTTTATATTAAATCTTTAGAGTATCCTTCAATTCGTTACCCACTTATTTAAAACCATTTTCCGTCATATCTGACTATTATTTCTATTGGAATTTGATATTTCCAGGACTTTTATAAATCCAAGAAAACGGCATTTCTTGCCTTGCCGGGACTGTATCGATGCTTTGTATTGAAAATATCGTCTACGTAATATTTACACATACTTCTAGTTACAACAACAGTTTGAATAAATTACTTTGCTGTAAAATGCATTTTTTTATGAATCCAACCTTACGACCTATGCAAATTCATAAAGCTTTTATGTCGCTTTTTAAGGCAGTGTATTTGAATATGTCCCAAACAAAGAGTCGTCATAGACTTATGTCTTCACTGATTTTAATAAATTTTCAGAAAGTGTCACTAAAGTTTAATTATATAAGATCATTTCAAATTTCGTGTGTAAACCTCACACAACGTGAATACGACGGCTGGTTGCATTATATAATGAACGCTCCTCGTATGTCGCCCAAAGCAATCTCAACCTTTTCACATGATGTTAGATTCATACGTATAAAAATAAATACCTACACATAATAATGAGGGAATGCTGCAGTTCCAGTAGATAGATGATATATAGATAGATAGAGATACACTTTTTTTCAAATATTATGAGCGTTGTGTTTCTCCAGTCAAATGAAACATCCTTTTAACGCACCATAAATTTAGCGCCAGTACCTAGTATATCTCCGCCCTCATACACGCTCTGTGTCAGTGAGACACAATACCATCCCGTCTAAACGCCCCATCACCAATGAAGTTAACATAACAATAGTAAATGTGTTGATACTGAGTGAACACTTTTCACGTGCGTGTGTGCGTATCTCAATACAGGTTTTGTCATTCGTCGAAAACAAGCGGAACGAACGGGTCAGTATTTTATCGCGATGTCATACGGAATTGAGAAGAAATCTTCGGATTCGTGTATGTACTCTTCTCTTTACAAGGAGCTGCTTTCCTTGCCAGTGGTACAGTCTGCCGGCGAATTATATTTGCAGACGAAACAGAGCTCGACGGTTTTGAACACCGGATTGGCCGTACTGGAATATAGTTGTACAACCGTCATAGAACGACTGTTTATCGGATCGAAAGTTGGTAAGTTAGATTGTATTTTTTGTTCTCCAGTTTTCAACATTTCAAAAGTCAAACAAAATGTCTTTCTATTTGTTGATATAGATATATGTTACTGCTTTCACATAGTTACAACACAACTGCTTAGTGCTTACCATAAATCTATCTCTACACCCTGCACTACTATCATGTGATGCTGCGAATATGTGCATAATTAATAAAATGGTTCTATTAAATAATGAAAGATAAAAAGTCGTGAAAAGTGTAAGGTAAAAGATAATGGTGATATATGTATTGGCAAACACCCATGCACATATGTGCATACGGCTATGGAAATATGAATTCCACATGATAACTTCAAAACCGTAATACCTACACTCGTGAAATTGAAGGTCCATTGCCCTTTTTGAAAACGTGAACCAAATTTCTTTTGGGGCCAGTAGGTCAAAGGTCACAGTCACGCTGACCTTCTTTGACATACACATTCTGGATGATAACTTAGAAACCATAACACCTACACTCATAAAACTGCAATGATCTATTGTCCTAGGCAAGAGGAAGATCCTTATTGTTTTTGGGGTCAATAATGCAAAGGTCACGGTGACATCTGGAAATACACATTCCGGACGATAACTTTAAAACCATATGTATAATTGAGTTAAGGGGGAATTGACCTATTCGAAAATTTAAGGCTACGCATATGAACTATATATATTTGTAAATTTGAAGATATTTGCGATTTGAATCTGAATTTTGTTTTGCCGTTATTTAAACATGTTTTTAATAATAACGTCTCAGATATGGCTATGTTTGACGATTTTTATAAAAATCCCGTTGTACCCAGTTTTCAACGTTTCTGACATTTTTAGAGTGTTAGGCTAGTCACATGTAATTACTTTTTAGATCAAACTGTTCGTCTTGATGAGACATTTCACTTGATATATAAATGATTTCATTTACAATAAGACATAAAATAATATCTATATAATTTCCTTTTTCTTTCACCGATTTTTTACCGTGAAATTTTAAGAAAAAACAAAGTTGAAGCCTTTTATCTTTTAAACGGCTTCATAAAAAACTGCACAATTTCAATATGTTTTAAGGAATTTAATTTCCTATCGGAGTATAAAATAAAATTTGCTAGTCATCGGAATATTTTTTTCAGTATTCTTGTTTTATTAACCATAATACCCTTCGAAAAAGACGTCGCGTCATGAAAATAACGTCGACGTCGACGGTATTTGTATTAAAGGTACATTGTACATGTTGGTGATGTATTAACAGTTATTTTGTGATAATTACCTCTTCGTATATTATTTATATTTACCGTCTAGATGGACTGTACATGTTACTCAATATAAATTGCTGAAGGTTTTTAGCAATTCATCAATTTCATTGACTGAAATATAACTTATATTAAATATATGTGATTAAATATATGTACGTGAAAACAGACAGTAATGAGTTGTTCGTGATTTTTCAAAAGCTAGCGGTTTCGCCTATCCAATCCATGTATTGTTTCAAAGATGTCAACAAGAGTATAACACATGCATTACAATATAATACTAATATGAGTAATACAAATAGTATTTATACATTATATACGCATGCATAATATAACGGCAGAATATAATTAAAGTATGCATTTAAATTAAGTGCATTTATGGCACACCAGCCATTAGCTTTAAGACTATTAAAAAACAGGAAAGACATATTGGTCCATTTATCGAAAAAACTTGTCTCAAGGCGACTGCGGATGAAAAGGTTATAAATCTTAAAAATCTGAGTAACAACACCACAGCAACACCAGGTCAGCATATGGAATTCCAGTTTCAACTTCGATCTATTTGAAACAGACGGTAATTGTTTTCTATATTCACCAAATATTGACGACTTAACGGCTCTTAAACAATAGCCTGATCTGGTTTATTGTTGTGTGTTTGTACACTGTTTTATTGGATGATAACTCGTTTCTAAACTCTTAATGTTGTACATTAATGTGAATTTGTGTTAACAATTGCTTAATTTATGGGGTGGGGGTGGGGGTGGGGGGTGATTAGAGGATAACGCGGTTATGTTTTTTAGAAAAAGGGGTAATCTTCATGGGTTTATAATGGAAATAATTTTAGAAGTTGTTAACGATTTTAATTACCTCGGAACTGTTTTTAATTATACGGGTTTATATAATTTAAATCAAGAGACTTTAGCAGGTAAAGGATTAAAAGCTTTGAATATATTAATACCCATTGTGTATTTTAAGGAATGTAAAATAGTAAAGTATTGGAGTAAATTGGTCGAATAAAAAAACATGATGCATTGAGGGATTGTGAAAGAGGAATGAAGAATTGTGCTAGCAATGTTAAATTGTCTTATTGACTGTGGCTATAATTATGTTTGGAACGACCCAACTTGTATTGATATGAAAACTTTGCATTTGCTGATTAAACAAAATCTAATAGATCGTTTTGTTAAAAAATGGAACACTGATGTTGCACATAATCGAGTTTTATGTTTGTATAGATATTTTAAAACCTCATTCTCATATGAAGTGTATCTAGATATATTGCCATTGAAACTAAGAACTGCCATGTCGAGGATCAGATTATCCTCCCCCAGACTTAGAATTGAAACTGGCAGATATTCAAAAAATAGAACTGATAGAAATCAAAGTTATTGTACTTTGTGAAATAGTACTGACTAAGAAGATGAATATCATTTTATTTTAATTTGTCCTTTGTACGAACAAGTACGTAAGCTATATGTTAAACAATACTATTACAGACATCCAAGTGTTTTTAAATTTATCCAGCTGATACAATTTCAAGCCAGCAAGATCTTTTAGTTTCTCTAGGTTTGTTAGGGAAGCATTTATTATTCGCAATACTGCAATGTATAATGAGTAAAAAAAATATGTTCATTTTCATTGGACTTGACATGTAAAGTATTAAAACTTAAAATAGTAAAATGAAACTATGTAATAGGAATAGTTAAATCATTTTAACGTGCGTCAGAGTGAATGTGTGAGACATTTTGGGCGTCTGAGTGAATGTGTGAGTTGTATGAGTGTATATTATGTATGATTTGTAAACATTGCATTGACCTGTAACATATTAACACATGTTATATGTATTTATATGACGAGAAACATATGTTTAAGTCATAAATAAAGAATTATATGTTTTGTTCTGTTCTGTTATATGGAATAACAGTTTTATTTCACTGCTAAAGGCTGCATTAGATTAGATTGCTAATTATAAAATAATATGATTATAAAATAATATGAGGTTATTTTACGGTGTTGAAGACAACACTGAATTTTATTGGACTATATCTATATTTGGAAGAGGCGAAACCGAGTCCAAACATGGATTCTGTCTGCTGGATAAGAGTCCTATTGAATTCATTATTGTACTCAACACTGTAAACTTATCTTCTTATTTCACATCTCTATATTTGTATTTGTAGTTTCTAGTTATATTACTTTTTAATTCCAACTTGATTTTCTTTTTGTCTGTGTTTTCTTGGTAGATAAACTGCCGTCCTCACTGGTCAACTTGCAGAAGAACCCCAGTAAGGGAGATAAATCGTGATGATTCATTGAGTTTAACTGTTAAAGAGTTATCTTCTTTTTTTTGTACTCCACAAGTTTCGAGACTCTAGAAACCAGATTGAGTACAACAGTAAAAATACAAGTAAAAGAGAGGAAGTATTATAATTATAGAGGTGTGAAATAAATATGACTACTACACATTTCCATCAAAGAAAGTTATCTTGAATGAAATTGACCTAGATGCTACATACACTTCATTGAGTATCGATCGTTCAGGAGTGCGAACTCCGCCATATTTTAAGTCGGCAATAGTCATTCTCTATTTATTATATCTTCCAATTACATTTACTTGCTAGTAACTTAAAATAAACTGCAATGCGTTAGACCTTCTTCAACGTAGCTATTATCTTACTAATATCCAAATTTTAAAGCGAGTCATCAGTATGTTATATACTGAACAAAACAAGAAACTTCCGCTGATGATGATGATGATGATGATGATGATGATTTTCTAGACAGCAAAACAGGAACAAATAATGATGTTTTAAGAATGATTAGACCGTCAACAATAATCCAAACAAACATGTTTTTGAAAAGTTCAGTACACAAGGGAGTTAGCTCATGTTGTTTTCTTAAAACACGCACGTTGGCCACAAAAATTAAATCTTATGAAAATTACCAAAATTCGTCCGAGACAATATTCTCTATATGTTCCTTACCAAAAATCACTAAAAAACATAATACAGATTGTGTAGATTATCAACAATCATCACATTACCTCCCTTTACCATTTCAATATCATCCATAAAAGATTATTGTTTGGCAAATTTGAAACTGTTTAATGGGATATTTAGTACTCACTTAAGTGTGCTTACAAACATCAAACATTGTTTTATTAAAACGCTGTTTAAGCTTTTATAAGCACTCAAAAACTGGCCTTTGGAAATACCAGCAAAAATGTCGAACGTTTCTTGTTTTGTTCAGTATATAATTCGCCTCACTATACAATGACATTGTAATATTCGTGGCTAATCTTGTGATTTGAATGTTGTGTACAATTATTGTTATTTCATCAAACAAGTTTATAGTATGCCCTTTTTGTCCTTGTTCTTATTTGTTTCTAGCACTGAAAATGGACATGTTAGCAGGAGAAGGAATGGCAAAGTTAAAAGAGACGTACCCATCGCTGAGGAAGTCTCCCGCGGAGGTCAGTAATTTATGCATGTTATACCAGTTGGTGTCGACTAGAAAGACCTGTTAAAACATCTGAATGCACTATCAAACAAGTGCCCTTACCAAAAATATAGGCTTCTGGCGACTATTTGCTGCAACTCTGCGGCAAACATTGCTGCAAAGCTGCGGCGAACAAGTTTGCGGCGATGTTGCGGTACACTTTTACCATGCAAATGAGGTCTGCGGCAAAGTTGCAGCGAACAAATATGCAAATGAGGTTCTGGTGATGTTCCGGCGATGTTCACCGCAACTTTGCCGCAGACCTCATTTGCATGGTAAAAGTGTGCGGCAACTTTGCAGCAAACTTCATTTGCATAACGCTTTTAGCTGTAATCTTCTGGCGATGTTCGCTGCAACTTTGCAGCAAACTTCATTTGCATAAAATATTTCTCTGCACTGTTCTGGCGATGCTTGTGGTGATGTGGTGGACTGAAATTATGAAATGGAACAATGGTGCGCTGTTTTAAAAAAACATATTTAGATCAAAAACAAGATTTTTTTTCTCTATTTAACATGGACTGCACCAAATTTAAATAAATGGGAACGATTTAAATAAATCGACACTTAATAAATGCTCTCGATTTAAAGTATATCCTTACGATTTGTTATGGGGGTGTTGCGGGTGTCCGACCAAAGTTGACGTTTAAAAATGTCTCGTAAGGGTCCCATGCCTAGTTAGGAAATTCCACACGGGTGTATGTCTCACGCCAAGTGTTTTACGCGTGCTCATGGTGATGTCGACCGCTGTCATTTCTGCTTTACTCACATTTTATGGAGATGTCGACTGCTGTCATTTCTGCATTACTCCCATTTTCATGGAGATGTTGACCGCTGTCATTTCTGCATTACTCCCATTTTATGGAGATGTCGACCGCTGTCATTCATGCATTACTCTCATTTTATGGAGATGTCGACCGCTGTCATTTCTGCATTACTCCCATTATCATGGCAATGTCAACTGCTGTCATTTCTGCATTACTCCTATTTTCATGGAGATGTCGACCGCTGTCAATTCTACATTACTCTCATTTTCATGGAGATGTCGACCGCTGCAATTTCTGTATTACTCCCATTTTATGGAGATGTCTACTGCTGTCATTTCTGCATTACACCCATTATCATGGAGATGTCGACCGCTGTCATTTCTGCATTACTCTCATTTTCATGGAGATGTCGACTGCTGTCATTTCTGCATTACTCCCAATTTATGGAGATGTCGACCGCTGTCATTCCTGCATTAATCTCATTTTCATGGAGATGTCGAGCGCTGCCATTCCTGCATTACTCCCATTATCATGGAGATGTCGACCGCTGTCATTTTTGCATTACTCCCATTTTATGGTGATGTCGACCGCTGTCATTTCTCTCATTTTCATGGAGATGTCGAGCGCTGCCATTTCTGCATTACTCTCATTTTCATGGAGACGTCGAGCACTGTCATTTCTGCATTACTCCCATTTTATGGAGATGTCGACCGCTGTCATTCCTGCATTAATCTCATTTTCATGGAGATGTCGAGCGCTGCCATTCCTGCATTACTCCCATTATCATGGAGATGTCGACCGCTGTCATTTCTGCATTACTCCCATTTTCATGGAGATGTCGAGTGGTGTCATTTTTGCATTACTCCCAGTTTATGGAGATGTCGACCGCTGTCATTTCTGCATTACTCCCATTTTCATGGAGATGTCGAGTGGTGTCATTTTTGCATTACTCCCATTTTATGGAGATGTCGACCGCTGTCATTTCTGCATTCTCTCATTTTCATGGAGATGTCGAGCGCTGCCATTTCTGCATTACTCTAATTTTCATGGAGACGTCGAGCACTGTCATTTCTGCATGACTCTCATTTTCACAGAGATGACGAGCGCTGTCATTTCTGCATCACTCCCATTTTTATGGAGATGTTGAGTGCTGTCATTGCGCATTACTCTCACTTTTACAAAGATGTCGACCGTTGTTATTTCTGCATTACAGTCATTTCATAGAGATGTCGAGCTCTGTCATTTCTACATTACTCTCATTTTTATGGAGATGTCGAGCGCTGTCATTTCTGCATTACTCCCATTATCATGGAGATGTCGAGCGGTCATTTCTGCATTACTCCCATTATCATGGAGATGTCGAGCGCTGTCATTTTCATGGAGATGTCGAGAGCTGTCATTTCTGCATTACTCTCATTTTCACGGAGATGTCGAGTGCTGTCATTTCTGCATTACTCCCATTATAATGGAGATGTCGAGCGCTGTCATTTCTGCATCACTCCCATTTTTATGGAGATGTCAAGCGCTGTCATTGCGCATTACTCTCACTTTTACAGGGATGTCGAGCGCTGTTATTCCTGCATTACTCTCCTTTTCATAGAGATGTCGACCGCAGTCATTTCTGCGTTACTCCCATGTTTATGGAGATGTCGAGCGCTGTCATTTCTGCATTACTCCCATTTTCATGGAAATGTCGAATATCCTTCTAACTGTAGCAGTCCAATAGACACTTGGTGCCCCAGGATATCTTAGAATCAGCACCAGACCCTTAGGACAGACCCACAAACATAAATATAAATATTTACCAATGGAGGTCAGGTTATGGGTCTGATGATGGTCTGGGGCTGATTCCGAAAGTTCCAGGCGACTGTTACCTAACCAGATGAAAAATACAAAAATTGCTATTTTCCGACATATAAAAATGAAAATAAAACAGTTATATACTTACAATATACAGGTGTGGAACAATTCCTATTCAGAATATTCACTCAAATAAACTCATTCAAATTCATTGTTTTAAATTGTTACAATTTCATTGAAAAATAGTACACTATTGCCTATATAGACACATGATAACTGGTTATTTATGCAAAAATACCACAATTTCTTGAACACATGTGTTTCTAATAGAATAATCTCTGCAGGATACTGCATGATACTGCATCAGATCAAAGGAAATTGCATACTACCTGGTAATAATAATTAACTGACCCAGTCAGCAAGATTATCCAGCTTAATTTCCCCCCAAATCTATCATAACTGTTACACTTATATTATTCTGATATTAAGAATTAATTATCTTTGTCATTTTTTGACTTTTAAATACATGTTATTTAAAGTATGACTGTGCTAAAATTTCAAAGTAGATTTTATATTTGTTAAATTTGGAGATAGTTCCTATATAATAATTCACAATGACTTAAACTATTAAACTGACTTGTCATCATGGTCATGTTAATGCAGAAGAATATTGATATCAGTTTGCACTTGGGACACAATTTAAATTGTTCTGGTTTTAAATGTTGGAGTTATCATGATGTTTGGAATTTAAAAATGTTCTTGCAACACAATAATACATATTTTGGCTTTTTTTGAAAAAATAATTGAATTGAATTGAATGTTGTTTAACGGCTCATCAATACAGTATAGGTTATTTAGAGCCGCCCCAGAGAGAGGGGAAGGATACATAGGAATCCGGGAACCGTGCCCTACTCTTATATCGAATAGATTCCTATGGTTCTTTAACGTGCTCGGAGGATAGACCGATACACGGGACCGTTTACGTCCCCATCCGATGGACGAGGCTAAGCTAGGGAAAGTGTCTTGCCCAAGAACACACCGACGAAACTCAGTGGCACCATGGAGGATTGAACCCGGGGCCTCCGGTTACAAATCCGCCGTGCTACCGACTGAAAAAATAAGGTTCCACTAAAAGTTTTATACATGTACTTAGCAAAATAACTTGTTAAGTGGTCCTTTGACATAAAATCCACATTTTACTTGAGTACATTTTACTTGAGTAATAAGTAACATAGAAGAAATAACAAAAATCTGTATAAAGTTTAAGCTTTGTGATGAAGTTTTGGCGAACGGAGATAAAGCAGATCAGAATGGAAAAGTTTGTCGTGATCTTATGGCGAATAAAGAAACGGCAAATCTGAATTGAAAAGTTTGTGGCGATGTTACGGCGTGCAATATAAGAAAAATCGGAATGGTAAAGTTTGTCGCAATGTTGTGGCGAACAAAAAAAATGCAAGTAAGTTTGTGGTGATGTTATGGCGAACGTTCCAAATAAATAAATGTTTCTGGCGAACTTCTGGCGAATGTATAACTTTTTAGCGAGTTTGCGGCAAATTCGCCAAAGATTACCATGGTGTTTGCGGGAACATCACCGCTAGTGGCGAACCTTGCAGCAGACCTTCTCATTTGGTAAGGGTGAGGAATATGTTTCAATAAATAGTTCCGATCTGTCAATCATGCTCGTATATCCTATAAGTTAATCCAGTCTAAAAGAAATCTTGGATTTACACTTGTAACACTAGCTCATGTTGTCTCGCACATAACTATAGATTAAACCGTAGCTCGTGGACAATGTTTTAAAGTTAGAAGGCAGAGCTTGAAACTGTGCTGGAGTGACATTCAAATTTATGACTTAGTATTTCATTTGTTTCGTAAAGGCTGGCGTGGCCCAGTGAATAGCTCGGCGGACTTTAAACCAGAGGCCACTGAGTGTTATAGGTCTTCTTGGGCGAGACACTACCCCTTTGCCTTCGTCCGTTGTATGCGGACGTAAACGAAGATTTTCGTTAATAAGAGCGGGGCCGGTTTCCGGATACCTATGTATCCTTACCAGCTCTGCAATGGCTTTAAATAAGTTATATTAAACGACATTCAATTCATTTGTTGAGTTATTGTCATGATTTGATCGGCGTCTGCTTCTGCTGCGTCTGCATCTGGTCGTTGTCGTCTGCGTGAGTCTTGGTTAAGTTTTGCCTTATGTCCACTCTTTTTTCAGTAACTTTTACAGATACAGCTTTGAAACTTTGCATCGTTGTTCTACATCATAACGGAGGCCCCGGGTTCAATCCTCCGTGGTGCCACTGAGTTCCTTCGGTGTGTTCTTGGGCAAGACACTTTCCCTTAGCCTCGTCCGTCGGATGGGGACGTAAACCGGTCGGTCCCGTGTATCGGTTTATCCTCCGAGCACGTTAAAGAACCATAGGAATCTATTCGATAATAAGATTAGGGCAGGTTCCCGGATTCTTATGTATCCTTCCCCTCTCTCTGGGGCGGCTCTAAATAACCTATACTGTGTTGATGAGCCGTTAAACAACATTCAATTCAATTCAATTCTACATCATAACACAGAACATCAATTTTTATAACTCTGTTTTGCATTTTGCAAAAGTTATGCCCCCTTTTTGAACTTAGAATTTTGGTTAAGTTTTGCGTTAAGGTCCATTTTTGAAACTTTGCATAGTTGTTCTTCATCATAACATCACACAGCAAATCAAGTTTCATAACTCTGCTATACATTTTGCAAAGGTTGTGCCCCTTTTTGAACTTAGAATGTTGGTTAAGTTTTGCGTTAAAGCTACAGAGTCTCTAATTTAACTGGTAATAACTCATGAATATGAATGAGTCAAGTGTGAAGTAGTTTCAAATCGACGAACACCCCCAATAGTCTGTATATAAGGCAGAAATCGATGCGTAAAATATCACACTTTTATTTAGCCTTCGTGCAGGTAATATCGATAAATATATATGATAAAATGGTACTTGCCCGGAACGGGATTTGAACCACACCCATAGCGCTTCTAAGTGTTGATGGCCGTACGTTTAACCACTAGATCACGGCTACTTATTGGTATGTTCTTACATTATTAACACTACATATGCATTACGTAATAACTAGCGCGCACACAAACTCATAAAGTGCTAAATAACATGTCTAGATATGGTTGTTTTGAGGCGGAATATTAGTTTCATATTGATAAAATATAGTAAATACACCAGGCAATGTTAATTTACACGTGCAGCAAGATGGACTATATATTTATGGATTCATCAGGAGTTGTGTTCAAATATGTAGATTGTATACCATTTTCTCAAGAAGCGTTATAGCTCAGTGTATAGAGCACCTGACTTGAAATCATAAGGCTGTGTGTTCGAGTCCAGAAAGAGGAAAAACATTTTTCTTCTGTAAATCATAATATTACCTGTGTACAGGTACGATGTGCACTAGTCGATGTCTATACAATAAATGATGCCCTGCCTTACATTTGCTCGCTTAATTACCCGATTTCGACATTAGCTGATGAACATGAAGTTACAAATAAAGACACGCCCACAAAGAAGAAATCGATTGATATAGTACTCTGTAGCTTTAAGGTCCACTTTTTACAGTAACTACATCATAACATCACACAGCAAATCAAGTTTCATAACTGTGTGGTGCACTTTGCAAAACTTATGTCCATATTTTAACTTGGAATTTTGCTTACGTTTTGCGTTAATGCCCATTTATTTATTAACTATTACAGCTACAGCTTTGAAACTTTGCATAATCAAGTTACTTTGCATAATCAAGTTTCATAACTCTTTTGTGCATTTTGCAACAGTAACGCCACTTTTTTGAACTTAGAATTTTGGTTAAGGTCCACGAACAGACGAACGTCTGGCACCCGCAGGCAGTGCTCTTGTTTCAAGTACACACCGCCAACAGTAATGTATCATCAACTGTAACTGTAATTACTGAACGAGTCCATTTGAAAGCACAATGACACGACTACACGTACATACAGAAGGTGCACAGTGTTACGCTGAATCCATATTTTGTCAAAAAGTACATCTACGTGTAGTTATGCTCCTCTGCCACAGAGTTCATTGCTTTAATGAGAAGCAATGAACTTTATTTAGACAGGATAACAACCGTATTCATTTGTAACTATAATGTTATTACAGCTTCGTACTATTCTGTTGCCATAATAAGTCAGTTCCTCTACTGTTAACATAGCTACAAGACAGTACATCCTACATGATGCGGAAGACTGTCCGGACAGTAATGCAGACCGGACCCGGAAAGAAGTTGATCGGAGGATTGGATTGGGTTATTGACAAAACGGGCGCTTATCTGAAGAGAGTGAAACCACGTCAAAGGAGCCCGCGGAAACGAAAGGCGACTCGATCTACAGTCAAAAAGGTGCGTGTGTATATACATATATTACACCTCATTTGCATATTCCACTCTTTGTTTAATGTGACTTGATCCGGTCCATAAAGTTGCATATTGACCGGGCGCCCGGTCCGATATCTATATTAACGGACGTGTGAAAAAAACGACGTCAAAATAAATCATAAAACGTATTGATTTAATTTGTTGGTCAGATTCGGTATAATATAACAAATAATGTATGGTGCTTCGGTCCATATGACGTTTATGGACTGGGCTGTCAGACCTAGAACGCTATATGGACCGAAGCGAACGTTCTAGGTCTGACTGTCAAGTCCATAAACTGCATATGGACCGAAGCACCATACATTATTTGTTAAGTAGTAATTACTATGGTTATAGTCATTCACCCGTTTAGAGAACAGTCAAGTATGGACTTATTTTACGACATTACACCAATCCTTCTATAGTTTGTGATAAACAACTGATGTAAAGCTGATAGAGTGATTGTGTTGACGGCCTTTACCGCTCATCACAGACAGCCCATTGAATAAATTATGGTATCTGACCAACGCGTATTGGATTGCATTCAAGATTTTAATGGGAGGGAAAATGGGATCTCATCCAAATGAGTCTCAAAACAACTAATAGTATTTCATAAAGTGTTACGCAGCACACGGTGGAGATTGCACTGATGGCTATTGATTGGTTGACAAAACCAGCATAATACCCTCTAGCCCACAGTACCACCTCATTGTTTATAAGGTGAATGTAAACCGTGTATGGGGTTAGTCAAACAATGGTAAACAAAACTATTTTTATCCTCCACCGCGTATTTAAAATAACAGGTGTGCTATTTTACAAGGAATGTATCAATACAAAAGATTAGAAAGTGCTCTTTGTATACACAATCTCATTACACGTGTCGTATATTTTGCCGATAATTAGTCGGAATTTAGAAAAAAGAAAGGTCCTTGTTCATAATAATTGTCACACTGCAAAGACAATTCTCTGGGATTTATTGGTCAATGCGACATAGACGCGAGCCCATATCTACGTCTCGCGACGTGAACATTTGGGTGCCTCAAACTTTTAACACACAAACAAAATAGCGGAGATATCGATTCGGTGCGGAAACCGTCGACTGTTTATTTCTTACCGCTTTTCTGCGCTTTCCATTGTGGGTAACAGTCTGACAATAGTAAGTAGTGTTGTTTGCCATTGTAAAGATAATAAAACACAACATTGCGATAAACGAATTTTTTATTAAAAAAAGTTTAGAGCGTTGACGTCATGAACCTAAACATTAGCGACATCACGTGTGAGTAATGAAATAGAGGCACGAGATGGGGGAAATTGTTTCAAATAAAAAAAGCCGTCTTTAAAGTTGTTTGTTTTGTAATATAAGTAGTAAAAACTTTGAAGTATGACACATTCGTTATTTGGATTTTTGACAGGGGACATGGGCTCACATTACTTGCCTGGAAAATATACTCCCCTTCGCCTGACGGCTCGGGTGAATATAATTTCCATGCAGGGAATGCGAGCCAATGTCCTCGGTCAAGAATCCAAACAATTAATAATGTCTGTTTGAATGTTCATTGATAAACGATAGCAAACACAAATATATATCCGTAAGGTCAACTTATTCCGGAATATTGGTGTTATTGCTGCCTTTGACACACTCTCGAATGCAGGACACAAACTGTGATAACATTACATGAACATAATGAAGCTAATAGTATTAAAACGTATCGTAGTTTATAATGGTTTATTAAAACGTATCGTAGTTTATAATGGTTTATTAAAACGTATCGTAGTTTATAATGGTACTGACAAATGAAAAGGTTCGTGTCATAAACATATGCATTGTGTTATTAGAACGTAGATGGCGACTTTGAATATGTTCTCATATATCTATTAACCGTAACATTTCTGAATGTAATTCTTTAAAATGTATTATTTCCATTCGCGCAGAATTCACCGGACCATAATTACGCCTCCGAAGACAGTGGTGCATGCGACGCGGAGGTCAGACCTTCCCACAAAAGTCAGCAAACAGTGTTGACATCCGTTAAACTGATGGTACGTTCCTACAGGCAGGACGGCCTCTGTCTCCTGTAATTTCATCTTACCTAATTTCATCTTACCTATTGCATACTTTTACAGAAAAACTTAGCGCAGTAGACTATTATTTGTGAATTTTATCACTTAGACAAAAATCCTCTTTACAAATTACATGTTTATCTTTTCATTTATGTTATGTTTATTGCTTACTTCACTGTCTGTATTCGAAATCCGATTTAGGTGTTTAAAAAATCAAAGTGACTTTCATGCACAGCTACCTCTCGAAATACCTCTAGAAATTACAAGACATACAAAAAACTAGGTCAACATTAACGATCCCTTTTTTACATTTTCCAATTTAGATGTGATTTGGCTCAGTTGCTAAGTAATCTATAACTGTAGTCTCTTCAAACTTTATTTATAGATACTTCTAGTAGATACAATATTTGCACACACCGACAGCATGTCACAATGATCAACGTTGACTGTATACACTCCCTTGGCGGCTCAAATTAAGGTTTTAAGATTAGCTCCCGTTTGTTTCTAAGTAATAAATATACATATAATCTTCAAACATCGTACACAGATAAGTACTGAATAGTCTTAGAACATATGTCCTACTGTCCACCATTTACATATAGCTGTTTCAAAAATCTACTGAGAGGGGCATCTGTGTCCCATGTACACATTGTTAAGTTTGATATTTTCATTCCATTTTAGGAAGAATCTGATGAAAGTATATTAAAGAAGGCATACAAGCTTGGCATCGTGTTTCCCTTGGACGTATTGGTAATACATTTGTTAACGTTTAGTTTAAAAGAAAAGCTGGGCATTATGGTAATCTTTATACCCATCAATCAGTTACATGTTTGTGTCTCCTTTTCGGTGTCGCCTTTTCGAAGAAAAGCGATGCACAGGGATCACTTTGTCGTCCGTCCGTCAGTCCGTTCGTCAGTCCGTCACGAAAACTTAACGTTGATTATAGCTTTCTCATTTCTTGATATTTCTTTATCAAACTTTCAATATATACCTCGACATGACGATACTAAAATATAAAGATCAAGGTGACACTGAAGGCCATTATATGAGTTAAATGCTAATGTTTTTCTTCACGAAAACTTAAGGTTGGCTATAACTTTCTCATTTCCTGATCTTTTTCAGCAAACTTTCAGTATATACTTATCATGACAAAATCGACATGGCCATACTAAAATATAAACGTCAAAGTCACACTGAAGGTCATTGAATGGGTTATATACTCACTTTAATCTTCAAGGAAACTTAGTCAGGCCACTTTGGCAAGATAATTTATCTGGGTCCAAAAAACCGTATACTGACAAAGCACTGACAGACGACACACTTGTTGCGCGGAACACCTGTCTAGTTTTATGTACAGCTGAATTACGCAGGGTGGTTCGTTCCACAGATGGCATTAGTCTGCTTTTACGAATCATTAAATTCAGATGGTTTAAGTATGTTCCTTTGAAAGTAAATGCACTAGATCGAACATACTTGGATCAAAGTTGTATATTGGGTAATACAGCTTCATTACGCAGAGCGTTACCACAAATGACCTTGCACTCAAGTCCGTTGCTCAGGAAATATATGCACTAAATCTACCTATGCCTTTGAGGTGTATACTGGTTAAGTCTGTTTTCCGAAACTAAATGCACTAGATCAGTCACATCTTGAACATAGTTTTAAATTGATTAGGATAGCTCACATACCTATAACAATTCCACGCAATCCCTTGAGGATTCAAAATGTTCTTTTTTCTCTCGGTGTCGAAGCAAAAAGGAGACATAGATGTTGCTTTTCCGGCGGCAAAGGTGAAGGCAGTGGCGTCAACATTCAACTTTTTTGCATTTAAGTGGCATTCTCACAAAATTTAAGACCTTTCAAACTTTGCTTTTAGCAAATTGGAATTGACTTTGACCCTCCAAGCAAATTGCAGATAAGTAATAAGTTGTACATTCAATTTTTCCATTTAGTTCAGCTTCTCACAAACTGTATGTAATTTTGCTTATAGTCGTATCTTGGGTGGTATATCGCAACGTGACAAAGCAAATGTGGATATGACCTTCATCTTCCAAGCAAATGGGCAGATAACATAATATTTATTACATTCAACTTTTGCGTTTAGGTAACTTACTCACAAACTGTATGCACCAGACCATTAATACTTACACATCTACAAATTAAACTGACCTTAAAGTGTACACGTATTTCACTTAGTCAATCTACGGTTATGCTTTTGGAACTAGCTCTATTTCTCAGAAATGAAATGAGCTTGATCGACCAAACTTTATTTAACTCGGCACGAGTTTTCAACAGTCCGACCTCGACATTGACCGTTACATGTAGTAGGGGTACGGAGTTACGTTGTATAGCAAAGAAGTGCAGGCCAGACATTTGATTACGCGGATTTCTTGTTCCTTTCAAATGTCTTACAGTCGATAACATATTTCTTAAATAGCATTGTAAACATGCAACACGCGTATACAAATGCACTTCATTAATGTCCCGTTACAACTGCAGGTACACTTGTTGAAATCCGTCCGTCGGTACATTGGCGGCAAGAGAAGAAAATCCGTCGAAGAAAATGTTCTGTCACCGGAGAAAGAGATGGAGATTGGTGACCGCAGGAAGGTAAACTTGTTTTGATAGTTATAATGATATACCGTGTTGCAGCATATAACCACATTAACCCTCTGTAATTGCTACTGTATATGTTTAGCCCACCTGAGTCGAAGGCCGAGAAGTGAGCTATTGGTATTAATCTTCGTCCGTCGTTGACCGTTGTCGTCTTCGTCACTCGCTAACTTTTGCTTTAAACGACTCCTCATAAACTGCTTGGTCAGTTTTTACCAACTTTCCATGTTATTAATAATATTTAAGTCACCGGAATTTAAATTTGCTGGAAGTATGTCAATACAACATCCAAGATGGCCGACATTACCATAACGGTAAAGATCCTACAAAATCGTCTTCACAATAACGACTAAACGGATTTCAACAGTTTTCTTTACTACAAATCTCCAACACCTAGACAATACGGTTTGTTCAAAGAAGTTTAAGCGCCCCGTGAGGTTCAAAGTTTGTGTATAGATATGTCAAATAGGTTACATACTTATATAATATAAGGAAATCAAATCTGAAACCACAAGACAGGGAGGCAGCTATTATGTATTGCATGTAGCATAAGCTTATATTTCTCTACCAAGTTTGTTCAATAGTGACCTTGTGGTCAAATCTAGCTCCAGGTTATCTACTTAGCTAACTCTTCATCCGTCACTGGTCCGTCATCCGTCCTTCGTCCGTCGTAAGCCACTTCTCCAAACGACTTCTCATCAGAAACCGCTTGCTCGATTTTGAACAAACTTCACATGTATGATCCTTAGGCCAATAATGTTCAAATGTGTTACAAAAATGTCAACGCGACAGCCAAGGTGTCCGATGCTGTCATACAAGGTCAAACCCTTAAACAATATTCTGAACAACTGAACAGGTTTTAAGTTTATAAGTGATCGCCAGATCCATAGACTATCAAGTTTGTTCAGAAAAAGTCTCTGTGGTCAAAAATGGCCATGCCCATATGGTCAAAAGCGTGTATATATAGATTTTAAATGTTATAGATAGATATGTAAGGAAAAATTGGAACAAAGTTCTTCTCTGTAAACACAAGGCATAATGCTCTCAAATATTGCATGTAGCATACGTTTATTGGGCTTCTACAAAGTTTGTTAAAATGTTGACCCTGGGGTCAAATTTGGCTTCTCTCCATGAGCACCAGGAGTGACCTCAAATATATTGCTAGTATTATCAGCTTATAATCCTATACCAAGTTTGTTACAATGGTTACCCTTCGGTTAAATATTATACCGTTCCGGTGTCACAGTTTCAAAGAGCTATATAGGAAATATTAAAAAACTTCTCTGAAACTACAAGAGATAGAGGTCCAATATTTTACATGCAGCATAACTTATAAATATCAAGTTTGTTTAGCTGGTGACTCTGGGTTAAAATTAGCTCCACAGTATTATTTAGGGCAATACTTAAAATTTGTTTCTGAAACAAGGCATAGAACTGCCATTTAGTAGATGTAGCATACGCTTATCGTCCTCCACCAAGTGTGTTCAGATGGTGACTATGGGGTCAAATCTAGCTCTGTCCCTGGAGTCACAGTTTTACATAGTTATGTAAGACACACTTTTAAACATGTTCTCTGAACCTACTAGAGATGTTTACATGTTTACAAAGAGGTATTCAGGAACATCTTTAAAACATATTCTGATCTTAAACTACGAAAGATAGAGGTTTAGGGTAAGTGTGAGGTTTGGTGCACCCAATAACCTGTTTTAAAACCCCAGTGGCCTTTTTTGTTTGTGACGCAATATGCCTTTATTCTGTGTTAACATTGCCATTCATGTTTGTCTTTTTGTTTTGGGGTTTACTGTGTTCTGTGAAAGCTGCATTTCATGCTCGACTTTTATGCTTATTTTTAATAGTTTACATGTAGCATAAACCTGTGATCATCTAGCAAGTTTGTTCAAATGATAATTCCTGGATCCAATTTGGCCCCATCTCATGGGTCAAATGCTTTTACATAGAGTGTATAGGAAAACACTTAGCAATCCTCTTTTCTGAAACAACAAGGCATAAATATCTCGTATGTTGCATGTATCATGCGTTTTGTCCTCTACGAAGTTTGTTCAAATGTTTACCCTGGGGTAAAATCTGGCTCCGCCACCGGCGATCACAATTTTACACCGAGTTGAATTGAAAATCTTTAAAGGTCGAATATTTTGCATGTATCATAAGCTTATGACTCTCTACCAATAAATACGGAAAAGGGGATCACATTTCAAGTTTATTAAAATGTTTTACCCCTTTGGTCTAGTTTGGCCGGAGCCAGGGTCACATGTTTTACCCAGACTTAAATAGTGAACAACTTAAAGAAATCTCTTAAACCACAAGGCATAGAGCTCTCACATATTGCATATAATATATGGGCTCGGTTTAACAAAGCGTTATAGAGGAAAATATTTTTCTTTCAAAACTTCAAACCAAACTCCAAGAGCTAGAGGTATTATATTTGCATGTACCATCAGCTTATTATTCCCTACCCAAAGTGTTTTGATGGTGACCCTGGTGTCAAATTTGGCTCGACAAAGGTTCACACGTTTTACCTACAATAGGAAAACAAATTAAAATATATAGTATGTTCTCTGAAACCACAAAGCAGATAACCCTGGGGTCACAATTTTACATAGTTATATAGAATATTTTGTGCTCTGAAACTACATGAGATAAACTTATAATATGTTGCATATAGTACAAGTTTATAGTAATCTACCATGGTTGTTAAAACGGTTTCCGGATATATATGTATACTTCACACTACCTAACGGCTCTAAATAGTATAAGAAATGCGTTGATGAGCCAAAAAATAAATTCAGTTAATCACTCTTCAGGTTTCACCGCGCAAAAGGGTGACGTCAACATTTTGGGGGCGGTTAAGAGTCCGTGCCTACGGTCTCCTTGGTTATCCAGATGCTTCTGCAAAAGGGCTAAAGTTAGACAGTGAGTATCAAATAAAATGCGAAAAATAAGCTTACTTTAAATGGAATCTTGATTATATACAATAATCGAAGTGACGAATTTTCAAAATAATTACAAATGACTATATTTTACAGTAGTTATATTGAAGTATTGACTAAATAATAAAGAACGGACATTTTGTTATTTTTGTTATTTCCCAGATATTTAAATACGTACATGCAACTGAAAACTGACACTGACTAATTAAGGTAATTTCCAACAGTTGCTTATGCGCATCTCTTTCGAGCATAACTTTCTAAGAACGACTATTTACACAAATATTACTTTTTTTCTCAAAAAACGTATTTTTTAAGTCCTTTTCATAAATATGAACCCGATTAACTAATTAGATAGTGAATACATTTGTTGATGTATAAGGAGTAATGTATAGTCAAGTATAAGGAGAGGAACTCTATAAGATTGTGTCTTTCGTTCCAATTATATGAACTATACTCAGTTGCAAAAGAAAGTGGACACCGAGTTTTGTTTAGATTTAATTGTATAATTTTTGTTTAGAATTAAATTGACAAATTCCAAAATGAATATGCCATGTTTGGTAACAACATTGTTATCATTCCATTGCCAATATCATGTTGTCAGTTGTTGTTCAATAGGTCGAATCGGGACTGTCGCTTGATAAAGAGGATAGGGCGTAAAGTAAAATTTTCAAAGTGTCCAGTTTCTTTCGCAACTGAGTATATATACTCGACCACTATACATGTTGTAACAATGTTGAAATAAAATATGTTTAGCCAAATCAAGTATATTTGATTATGTGTTAAAAGACCATGAACATATTTATTGAGGTTAGATGCTAAAGCTCATATATAACTTAAAATATGAAATATCACTGATTGGTGTGCACCTTTTTTATACACATGTAGACTCCATTTAAATAAAACAACGTTATATATATGTTAACAGTTAAAGACAAAGACTGTGCTTTTTTTGATTTTCTACACAATGCATACATTTTTAGAAAGTTACAGTTGCCGTTTTGATAACCTTTTTGAAATGATCTTTCCCCCTAAAAAGAATGTCATGTGCAAAGCATTACCAGTAATAGTCCAGCTTAAATGTATACATTCCAGTTAAAGCGGGACCTCTTCATGGACACACTTTCTAGTAGTTTATTTTATTCCCAGGTTCTGAACCTCTGAGTCCCGGCAAGATAGAGGCAGAAAAGAAGAGAAAACATGACGAAATCCTCACCGACCAGGGATCCGACTCCGAGATTGAGGATCTTTCTAACTTTGACTTTGACAACTACGAATCTGAAGAGGACCCAGATTATCAGGTGTGTAAAACGGGATCGAAATAATGTTAATAATTAATTGGAAACCTAAAATGCATTTGTTAAATTGATAGATACTCGGCATATATAAAATAAATAAGTACTAAACCATGTTTGTGTGGGCTCAACAATGTCCGCCTGTCCGTCCGAATGTCCGTCACACTTCGTTCTACCATAATAATTAAAACCGATCAAACGATCTTTTCAAAACTTGCTACACATATCTTGTGGTACCTTTAAATATATGATCACTTTGTAATTCCAATATGTTTGCATATGCATCATATATTTTGATATTAACAACTTTATAAGTGATTTCATTAACCCTTTCATTGTACACATTACACTACGCTACACATGTAAGTAATTGCGTCAATTATCTGTTTCCAGATCGTAACTAGAAAATCTTTAAGGGATATTTTTATACGCCCGCCTTTAGATGTTACGTGTCGTGCTGTGGCTTTGTTCGCCCGGTGGTCCGTCTGTCTGTCCGTCTGTCCGTCCGTTAACTTTAAGCTGACAAAGGTTTAGGTCTACAACATATAAAAAATAAACTGATTCATATTTCTTGAATTATTTCCCTTTTTAAAAGAAGGTTTAACCTGGAACGTAACCTTGTCTTTTAGTAGGTCTACGATAATGAGACGTGAATCATGTGTTTTGAAATATACTGAAAGGAAAAAAAAAACGAGACACGGGAATTTCCGCTATATATTGTATGTACAATATACTACGGTTAAACTAATGGTACATGGATACGTAAGACCTTTCCTTTCGGAAAAAAGACTAAAACAACAGGTTACACAGCAAATAGTATTTACGTTAAATAAAGTACTGAACTGGCTCAATTTTTCAAAGAGGAACTTCAACATTTATGAATTTCTTGTTACAACGTGTACTGTGATTAAAACGTCTACAAAACACAGTTGTGTCATTTCTCTAACTAATTGCAACTTTTTTTTTACAAAACATCTTGGGATTTCCTTGGAATATATATGGAATTAAGTGTGCAGCATATACAATATAGCGAAAATTCCCGCGTCGCGTTTCTTTTTCCTTTCAGTATATTTCCCTTGAACAAGGTTTAGCCTACCACTTAAACTAGCCTTACCTTTAACATGTAACGCAAATACCTTGTTTTACTCACAAAACAAATTTATAAATGGCACATAACTCTTACGTTCTTACGTGAGTAATTACGATCAGAAAATAATATTAAACGTCGAACTTCACTTCGTAGAAATACCTCGAAACTAATGAAACGCATATTTTGCTTTTGTTTTACATTATTATTTCTTACTAATATTTATGTATGTTACATGAAAGCCAACAGATTCAAACTCGGGCACAAGCGAGGACATGTCTGATGATGGCGACAGTGAGAGCGATATAGAAACAGAGACGGTTGACACGAGAGCAAGCCTTCCCGCACCATTAGTGCAAATTAAGGAAAAAGATGATGTAAGTTTTAAAGTTATTTACTTTTGACGAGAAGTTTATCGAAATTATTGTCTTCACTAAATCATTGAGAACGAGTTGAAACGTTCAATCACCATCAGTAACAAGAACCACTACACGTGCCAGTGCACGAGTTGGTCCAATAGTATACTGACGGTCACTAAAAACGCACCATTAAGTCTATTACATTTCTATGCGTGAAAGATCGGGATTTCTGAGTGCAAGAATATTCATAATCGCTAAATATTAATAACTAAGAACACAATAATAACTAACGTTGCTAACTTAGAACACAATAATAACTAACGTTGCGATGTTGAGTCGTGACGTCAACAAAGTGTTGCTGACGTCGACGTCATCCGCCGATAACGGTCAATAAAGCGAATATTTGTTTGCAAAAACGTAATTTAAAAAGTAATAAATAGATTATTTAACTGCTGGTATCGATTATTTGGTAATCCTTCACTTGATGGTAGACGTGCTTTGTTTTTTCACTCACTCACTCTCGTGCGCTCGTTCGTGAAAAGAACCACACGTCTACCACTCGTAGAGATTTCCCTATAATCGATCCAAGCAGTTCAGTAATCTCTATATGTTTTTGCTGTAGTAGGATTATTTGCAAATCATTGAAATAAAACTGCTGAACCAATATTTTCTATTTTTTAAGTATTGAATATTGATACCTAACTTGTCTTACATATGTATTGATGGGCTTTTATGACAAGCAGTTACGCAGTTACTTACCTTGTCATTTAACATTGTTTACTATGGATAATAATAAAAAGAAAACTTGTTACACTCAATTTCAAGCTGCATTAATCTCTCTCGGAATAATTTCCAATTGATTTTACTGGCCTTTTTATTGTTTAACTTCTGAAAGCATTATGAAATCACTGTTTTTGAGCGATGTAGCTGAAGAAACCCGGAAATGCACGTGCATTTCATGAAACAAATGTGTAATGCATTAATTCAAGATATGCACGTAAAAAACTTTACATGTCAACACCTTATATGGATTATATCATATTTTGTCCAAAATGCTCTCATATTCTTATTTTTTAAAAGGATTTTTTTGTGGTGCATTTTCATTGACCGTGAGTATATATAGTTATTTTTACATATTTGTTTTAATTAGCTAATTCTATACCTGTTGTAAGCGATTTGCTTCTAAGGTATGTCTTGATTGACTTCCTGGGTAGAATCAGTACTAAGCAATGCAGATAAAGTGTCTTGCTCAGGGACACAACACATGTGGTTATGGCGGGGATCGAACCCACGACTTTTGGATGATAGGTCCAACGCTCTACCACTAGACCACAGCGCTCCACGATTAAGCCGCTCCACAATTTAAGTAAAAGGTCCTAATTCATATACGAATATAAGCATAGCATCAAGAACTTGGTAAAACTTTGTTCAATAAATGTTCTGTTCAAAAGGTTAAGAAAACGTAAAAAGTAATTGACACTGCATTATAATGAAATAACGAACCAACGTTTTACATTTTAAATTTACCCCCCTCCCCGCACCCCCTCCCCACCCCCAGTAAAATTGAAATAACTAATTTATAATTTCTGTAAAGCAGTTAAATTAAATATTTTGTTTTTGCAAATATATTTTGGAAAGAACTTCAAATTTTGAATTGCAACATGATATCGCGTGTCGCATGTGCAACATGTAAAACGTATATTCACCCAATGTACCTTTGAGTTATTCTAGAAGTTTCGGTGGTTATGAAACAAATTTCTTGTACATTTTCAGGTCAAATGTTTGTCGTTCAATTATAAAATAAAATGTATGAACTCAAAACTCTAGGTTCGTAAATAGGACAAGTGAAGTAATGTCTTTATCCGTATCTATAAAGCCATTACTGATTAAGCAACGGAGTTGAGCAAAACTGTAATGAAGCGTTAATAGTAGGTCAAGGTTGATGATTAGGATGTTTGGGTAATTCTGTTATCTGCAGTAATATATAGAGAATAATCAACAGTATCAGTGTGATACGAAAAATATGTCACGAGAACACGTTGTGATTCGGTTAAAAAACTAGTGTTTTAACTGAATTCGGTTACAAAAACGAGTGTTTTAACCGAATTACAACGTATTCGAATGACATATTTTTTGTATCGCACTGAGACTGTTGATTATTCTATTTATTATTATATACCTAAGAGTGATTTTTTAAGGATATTTAAAACATATACTTGAAAGCAATAGCAATCTACAGTACCATTAAATACAAAAATGGTAAAAAAAAGTAGTTCCGGCAAAGTGATATCGTCACTGGTAAAAAAATGATATCGTCACTGGTGTGACAATATCAATTGTCTGATACTAAAAATATGCCACTGAGAAATCCTTATAAATCACTGATAGGTAACTAATAAATCTTCATAAACATGAGCATATGTATTTCATGTTTCATTGTATATATGTCTGAACGTCTCACCCCACAATTAATTTTCCATAGGGTCCCATTGTAATGTTTTTGTTCGTGGCATAGAGATAAAAAATATTTTGCAACATCTATTTATGCTTAAATTCTTCATTGATCCAATATCTGCATGTAATTAACTTTTAACAAATATTTACCAGATTAGATTGAACTTTTTTTAATTTCATGTTTGCGTGACACCTATCAAAATTTAGACAAAAATACAACCCCGTGGAGATTAGACCCATGATGTGTAAAATGAGGCAGATTTAGCTAGAAATCTTATATCAACATGCATTTTTCTGTGATCTCTTCCTAAAATGCTGTAGATTTAGAACCTGGTAAAGATAAATCAATGTATCCTGTAAAATGTAGAAAAAAGAGAACTTTTTTTTTTATCTACCTCCTTCATCTGTAGGGCACGAGTATTCAAGGGAGATAATAGTGGTGTGATTCCTGAAAGGTTTCGGTCATCTGGTGTTATTCGGCAGTTCTACATGTATATATCGCCTTCGTCAAACGAACTATATTGTTGCACTGGCCAGATGCAGAATGGGTCCTTAGAGAAAGTGTCAGTGAATTTAACCTTGATATTAAAATGATTTTCACATAACTCGGTTTTCTTTTTACAACTAACATTAAGTAACCAGAAATATCTAAAAGTACTCACTGGTACCATAGAAACTTCAGATGTCGAATATACTGACATTGACCTACGTTTTAGACTGATTCCGGTTTTGATTTAGCGTCGTTTCCAAGTTACCAATATCTATGGTGGCATGTAACTGCCGTCGTGATAATTTAGTCGCGATACTTTGTTCAGCTATTAAGCCCTTATAAGTCGACTTATAAGAAAAAATCCAAAACGAATCGTTACAAATGTCTTTGCTAACTCACCGTAAAGTCGCGATAATGCTCTGGAATGACAGTCAAGTTAGACTACTGCACAGCATTGAGTAAAACGGGACGGGACATGCGCAGTGAAGCAGTCTTATCCCCTCCCTTAACATCCGAGTGATCCGATGATTAAAAACTAACGCGACATATTAATCGAGCATATCGCTTTAGAGCATTATCATGACTTGGTTAAAGTTTGTCGTGATACTTATCTAGACTTTGTTCTTATAAGTCGACTTATAAGGGCCTAAAAGTCGTCTTAATAGCTGAACAAAAGTATCGCGACGAAATTATCTCGACGGCAGTTACATGCCACCATAAATATCCCTAGAATATACTGTATCAACACAAAATGTTTTACATTTTAAGTTTTTGGTTATTTCAATTTCTCAGAAACAGATACCGGAATCCGTTTAAACTTCACACATCTTCACATCTAAATAACAGCGGTATATTTCGAACCAAAGCAAGACAATAGTAATGTCCGCTAACTTCTTTCATCACTTCGTTAATTTTCTTTAAAGTTAAACGTTTTACACTCTAGTTTTCGTTAATTCCGTTTCTTAGACTCGAGACGTAGAGCTTTCAAACTTCACACATGTATACATCTACATGACAGCAGTATGACTGAGACCACACATAGGTCAATATGAGTGAAATTTCCTTACTTTAGCACTTCTTTAAGTTACAGTTAGCACCATGCCCCATTCCCCTTCTGCAACTCTCCCTTTCTCCGATTATCTAAAAAACTATTTCGAAATAGTACGGATACACTATTCCTTGGTTCTTGTTTACTAAACTTAAGATAGATGGTATCCCAAAAAAGCACATATTTATTTTAAGCGATTATTGACGCTGCTTTCATTTCATTTAGTTTCAGACTACAATTGACTATGCGGGAAAAAAATAATATTGAGCGTATTGCAACAACACGCATTTGCTTTTAGCTTATGGACTGCCCACGTATGGTTGCAAATCTTGTCAAACATTAAAACTGTTGTTCTAGTGCAAGACCAGAGTTCACTAAAACCCGTAAATGGCTTTGAGATTTGCTCATCATGTCGGTAAGCTATCAGCAAATCTCCGACACGGCATGTACAAAGTCACATGTTTAATAAAATTCAATTTAGCTTAAATTCAATTTAGCTTGAAAAACAAACAGATTGTAATCCGACTTTGTTATTATTTAGGATTTCGCTGCAAAGAAAAGAGAGCAACGCGAGAAAATTATGGCGGATATAAAGAAACTTGGCGAATCGAAGGAACCATTCACGAATGGTCACAGTGACGACAAAAAAGAAACGAAACCAGGCCCAAGCCCTCCGAAGAAGGAGTTGTGTCTAAAACCACAATGGCAAAAGGAAACTGATGTAAAATCTGCTGTAATATAAAGAAGGTTACATGCATCGTAAATTAAACTGTTTGAGATGGTGTAAAAATGTTAAATACAGAACTAGTGCTACTACTTTTTTGTTTGTTGTCAAATATATGTTTTTCTTTTCTAATTCAAATGCACGTTAATTTTGTAACTTTTGATGCCAATTATTTCCATGGACCTTTGTGACGTCAAACTAAATATACATGATATAATTTAGAATAGTTTTGTTTCAATTTTTCCTACTCTACAATGCCAAGGAAAGTGAAAATGGATCTTGTCGATTGTCGAATCGAAGAAAACAAGATTAGTTTGACACGTTTACATGTTTCATATTGAGTATATGATATTATTTTTTTTTGTGTGTTTTGTTTTTGCAGAGTGATTTGGACCTTTTTTTTACTCGCCTCGATTCATCTCTTAAATGCATGTATAAATCCATATGCCAAGTTATTTTGACATACGTGAAATTATGGAACTGTGCTAGTTAGTGCAAGGTAATATCTTTCTTCAAACTTGCTAAAGGCTTGTTAACAATTATATTAACTTGGCATACAATGTACGGAGGCAGCATTGTTCAGTTTATAGGCCGGTGGGCTGAGTTTCTTCTGTGCGTGCAGCTTTCCTTTGCTGTTTTTGTCGGAATAGGACGTTAAACGAGTGCTACTGTGTTTCGGTTTCTACCATTCCACCAGGTTAAGGACTATTGGTCAGCCATCTTTGAAAAGAAAGTCTAAAATGGATGGGGTATGGTTAATTGAAATGTTCATCCAACTGCATATTATAGGCATGAACAATGTCAATGATATAATAGATGACAGTAATTAAACACTATTGATGTGAACATAATATCAGAAACCGTATTTATTTGGCAGAAATAGCGCCCTTTATATTCGAAAAGTTTAGTATAATATTACTCGAAGATGTTTTGTTTTTTATAAATAAATTTGTCCATGTGTCCATTTATCTAAAAATGGCACACGAGACATCATTTCTAAATTAAATACATGTTATCACATCATCCACTTTTCAAAGTCATTATTAAAAAAACAAAACTATTATTTCAATGGCATGTACTTTCAAAATAATCTCAATGCCATAGTATGGTGGCACTGACATGTTCTAATTGTCAAACAATTATAAATGCCAACTATATTTTTGGATGTATTAAATACAAGTGAGTGACTGTTGTGAATATAAACATGGCAAAACAAGAGTAATTTATTATTATATTCGAATAAAAACAGCACAAACGAAATGATAACATATGAATACGATCAAATGACCTGTTTATCCGAATGTTTCACCATACCGCATGTTTCAATTTACAATGCACGTGCATGCTTTTCATGTGTATCATGTGTGCGTGTGTTGAAGGCACTTGGTGTTTTAAAAAAATCTTCATTTTTAACAATGGTGTAATTTGAATTTGATGATGTGATAACACGGCTTACTTTATTTAGAAATGATGTCTCGTGTGCCATTTTTAGATAAATGGACAATTCTATGCACAAATTTATTTAACATAAAAAACAAAATATCTTGGAGTAAAATCGTACTAAACTTTTCGAATATAAAGGGCACTATTTCTGCCAAATAAATATTGTTTCTGATATTATGTTCATATCAATAGTGTTGAAATACTGTCATCTATTATATCATTGACATTGTTCATGCCTATAATATGCATTTGGATGAAAATGTTAATTAACCCTGTCCCATCCATTTTCTTTTCAAAGATGGCTGACCAATAAACTCTGTAAATATATGCAATAAGAGTAGGAGACGGTATCCGGATTTATCTGTTGGACAATGTGTAAGATTGTGATGATAAATTCAGTTTATAAAATTGTTTGATATATCTAAACTAGCTTGGTCACTGATTTAAAACGAGCTTACCGCCATTCTCGAGTGTCGTATAATCGTTATAAACTCGTTGATCCTAATTCTTTTTTATATATTTTATTGTTTATATTGCATGTGCCTCTGCAGACAAACATTAATGCAAAACTTTCAAAAACGTCCAATAACACGGAACGTTTTAAAGAAAGCCGTCGTTAGACGTGTATTACATGCCCGGTATTGAAATCGAACATCGTTATTATACTACTAAACGTGAACATCCAGGCCATGAATTCACCAACCATTCTTGAGAATATTCGTAGACTAATGCCCAAATATGCAAATTTCAACCACAAATATCTTTATAAGTTCGAATTATAAACTTCTGCTATGTATTAATATGAAAAATACTAATAAATAGCAACTTCCTATGACTGTTTATCTTTGAAGGTCTTGGAAATATTTTTGAACTAAATTTGAGTACTTGAGCTCAAGTCTAAGAATAGTTTGAAGAATGGTTCGTGAATTTCAGGCCTGGCCATAATCATTGATATGCATATGGACTTAATGAAGATCTACAGAGATTCATGTGTCTTCTTCCTACTATTGACTCGGCTTTTGTAAGGGATACGCCCAGAACAAACCCGAATAGTTAATTGCCATTGTATATACTTAAACTTTAGGTTAATGCTAAACAACTTGATGAATATATGTTCGTTGTGAAGACACCAGAGGAAACCTCATTTTTGAACATTGAACAACAAAATTAAATATAGAATTCAAAATTTAACCGGAAATATAAAACTATTTTGATATTGTACAGTTTAACAAATTCATGACGATTCCTGATTTTAGAATTACGTTTGTTGACACTGCATTTGACCTTTTCATAATTGTCCTACTATGCCCTGTCACTCCCCGTTTGGTTCCCAGTCAAGAATATGGCCATTGCTTATCCAGACAGAGGGATAAAATCTCCCCGAGTTAATGTTCATCATTACATGTCTTCATCGTTATCCCTGTATTGTTTAAAGTGCTACTTGCAGTTATGCAGGTAAGAAGGTTCTAGGCCCATTCTGCATTTTTTTTATCTATGTAAATGGAGGATGGGTCTGGAATGTTCATTTTTGTTGGCGCCATATAATTATTTTTGTATTGGTGCGCCGTAAAACAAAATTGTCTTGTAACTTCAAAGATATCTGACTCAAAATGTTATGAGGCATTTCTATATATACGATAATACTCGAGGACTTGGGTATTATACTTATATAATTAGCTGACTACATTCCTCTGTTGAATCTTTTTCTACTTTCGTTTCGTTGTAATTTCGTATCGAGAATAAAGGTTCTAACAAATGAGGAAAGAATGGAAGACTTTATCTGTTGTAAATATGTGTACATACGTTGCACCGTTATTTCGTATTTCGTATATATACTATGTAAAAGAAAGATTTAAACCACTAGTTTTAATCTTAAGAAAGCTCAAAATTCATAAACCCTACATATGAAATAAAACTCGGCTAAAGTGTACATAAAGTAGAAGGGTAATGTAATATTTAAATAACCTGTTATTTAGCGTAATAATGGTCGTTTAAATACATCTTTTTTCTTACCCCTTAGAGTGCTAGACGCTTTGTTAATTGTTTTTTTGGCGATTTATTGAAACTTAAGGCAGAAGATGCAAAATCATATAAGGGTCATAAAAATATCCTTTTTAGCTTGACTATTGGAAGAATGAGAGAGCTTTTATAATCACCCTGGCGTCGGCGTCCTCCTCCCAGCCCATATCGAGCTGTGCGTAACCTGTGTTTACAGGTATATAGGTTTTACATGTCTTGTCCTGCCTCAATCAAATTTGGTCAATTTGAGCTTCCTTATAGTATTATCTTAAGGGCTGCGTAAGTCACTTTGGTTCTTATACCAACCGGACTCCGATGGAACCCAAATTATGATAGCGCTTCAATTGTGCAATGTCCCATTTCACATCAGATTTAACGTATAAGCTTTGTGTAGAGGTCGATCTCCATACATTTCTATTCCTTGCTAATCAAAATTTCGGCTTGTGTTTCCTTATTGCAGTATTTAGAGGGGTGCAGAAATAATTTTATCTTCATTTTCTTGACTTTCAAGGAACCAAAATTGTGATGGCCTATAAAATTTGCAATAAACGCAGATCAAGGTTTGTGTGTAAGCTGTTATGTATATATATCTTAAACTCTTTGTCTTAGCTCAAACAAAAGCTGGATTCCTTATAACGTAATCTAGATTGGTGCATATGTAATATAGCCGCAATTGAATCATGGGTTCTCTGGGTACCTGTAGAGCCCAACTTAACAGCCTATGCAATGTGCATTAATTTTGGTTTAGGTTAACATTCAACATGTTCTTACAATACGTTTTGTTATTCTTATTCTTATTTCAATCATACTGGGGTATGTCACCCCATCTCCAACCCCACCCACACCCCCCATCTACCACATCACCACCCAACAATCCGAAACCCGACATTTATTTTATACATATTTCTGTGTTTTATTCTTACTCTTATAACTATGATGCATGCTGACACCCTAAATCCCTCATCTCCACCCATTCATCATCAAGAGGGATTGGAGTTGAGGCGGTCAGGCGTATTCGTTTTTCTCATAACCTCAAACATCTGTCTTCTTTGTTTACCTTTATTGTTTAAGGTATTGTCACAGGGCATATATTTTGACAAGGCCATCATCACCACCTGCTACCCTCCCAACAGACACCCCAGTCCCACCCCTACCTCCTGTCTTTAATTTCTTTTCCTTACATATCTGTTTTCGTTGGTTAATATTTTTCATGGATATATCTCTGCTATTTCTTTATAGATTGCTTGTATGAAAAGAGATTCCACTTTCTCTGATATGTATATCAGAGACATACTTTGTTGTTTTCGGAAAAAAAATAGTCGGACTGCGCCGTTCTTGTTATACTAGGTCTTTATATACAGATTCACCTTAAGGACCTATTTCCCAACGCTACCTGGCCAATAAACAGTCCTGAAAGGCCTGCTTATTATTTACTTCTAACATGCCACGTGACCGGCTAGATCAGGTATATAAACTGAGGTGCAATTAAAGGTTAGTTTCTTTGAATCTATTGTTTATAGAACAAAACCAAAACAAAACACAATGAAAAATACGCTTCTATATTTTAATATGTTTACTTCATACAAAAACTTGATTGGGTGGGCCTCATCAAGTGACACAAAGTTGAAAGACACTATTTTGTCCTGCAATTGTATGTACAACTGTAATTTACAGTTGTCTATACAAATTCTACCCCACCGTTCTCCACCTCACAGTTGTCTACATATTCCCTCTGCCTCAGTACAATAGGCTTGAATAGGTCCTTAAGAAATGCAAAGCAAATAGGTGGTTCCAAACCTTTTCTTTACAGGGTATAGCTCATATCACTTTGTTGTTCATATGTTTACACCTTGTCGTAATATTATATTATTTAATCTATGTATCATTGGAAATAAAATTATTAAATACAACCAGTTATGTTTTTTCTTCAAGCCACAGGCTATCTAAAGTTAAGAAATGACTCGTTTTATAATAATGTTTTACCTCTATGCATATTACTTTAACTGCCATTAATATGTTTAATATTCGTCTTAATGGTTGAATGCATAATGCAATGATACATACATTATAATCCAAAACTAAACGTTATAAATCTCCACCATGATTAGTTACCTTGTCACACTTTTAGAGAGAATGACGACAATGTGCTTTAATTTCAAACGAAAGCAGATATAAAAGTCGAACAGGAAATGTAGCGTTCAAGGATCACCGTCAACCAAAAACACGCATAGATAGTAACAAACGATACTTACAATGACGAATAAAAGACAAGATATGACATCACGAACATAAAATTGTTGACAATAGGGCTACCGCAGGTCAGTGGCATAAAATGTCGTTTTCTTTGATGCATTGTATGCATTACATTTAGTTTCATGTTACCTTCGGTTTATTTATTATTTTATAAAAATTCAGTTTAAAAAACGCGAAGGCACGGCTGTTTTGTTGTTGCTAAAGCATGAACATTATTGTTTTAAGATCAACATTGTTCATACCGTCACATGCAAAAATGAGATGTAGGGTCCTATAGAAACCCCAGCGTCCGAACGCAATGGCATTGTAGGTCCGCACTGTACTGCAAACAAGGACTTGAAAATACAATGAAAGAGACACAAACAACAGAAAGAGTGGTGAAGACAGGTTTACCGACTTGGAACGGTCAGTAGGCAATAAGGCCGGTCAGTAGGCAATAAGGCCTACTGGTTAGCTCGAATCGATTTTATATGCACACAATCGTCGCTATTATCCTGTCTTCAGTGCCCAAATAGACAAGACAGTGTAAACAAAACTAAATCCCATCAAAAGGAATTCTCTAACAATAAAGTCCACATCCAGAGAAACTAACTAAAGAAACAGATACAAAAAAAATAAACATCTCAGGATGTATCCAGAATCGTACTGAACAACCATAGTAGTTGCAGCTAAAGAGAAAACTAATCTAGGGTACGACCAGAAAACTCGAGGGACGAAAGCTCATGCACCCACCTCCCTTAGTTGGGGTTTCAGTAGGTACAATCATAGAGTCCCACACCTTCCTCATTATCATTTGGGTCATATGAATACATATGAACAGTTTATTTGACAACATATTCTGAATCGGTCTTTGGCGTTCCCCATGTTTAAAGGGTACGACATTGAATGACCCATAATTTAATAAGTAAATTAATAATATTTAAGGAAATATTTCCCAACGATACCTGGTCTGGAATTCACCAACCATTCTTTAAACTATTCTTAAGACTTGAGCTCAAGTACTCGCATTTCGTTCATAGATATTCCCATGACCTTCAAAGATAAACAATAGTATGAAGTTGCAATTAATTAGTATTTATCATATTTATAAATAGCAGCTAGTTATGATCACTTTTAGAAATAGTTGTTTGAAATTTGCATACTTGGTCTTAAGTCTAAGACCATTCTCAAGAATGGTTGGTGATTTCAAGACCTGATTAATGAACATACAAAGAAATTGTGCTTATTTACTGCTAACATGTTACAAGATCGATTAGCTCGGGTATATATTAATTCATGCCCGCCTAAATATTTTTTGCCGGGTTTTTGAAAAAGACCCGGCGTATATATTGGCGTAAATCGGGCGGGCGTAGGGCGGTCGTCAACATATTCTTTTTGTTATATCTTAGAAAAACCATGTCCAGTATTCACCTTCTTCTCATGAAGCAATGACCTTACCCAGAAAACTGTATCACTGTTACCTACTTTTTCCAAAACATGTTACGTTAGCCGTTTTGTTTAAGTTTGCGTTAGCCGTTTTGTTTAAGTTTCGTTAACGTTTTTGATTAAGTTTCGTTTGCGCTCAATAACTTTAGCTAGGAATGAGATATTGGCATGACATTTTCTGGATAAGTAGCGTGTATAAAGAGAAAGCTTGGGGTTGCATTCACTAAAAAATAGAAAATCGGTTTTCGTTCAATAACTTCAGTTAGGAATGAGATATTGTTATAACACTTTTTGGATAGGTAGCATATATAACAACCAAGCTTGGGATTGCATTTGGGGTCACTGTTCAAAGTCAAGGTCACTGTTATTAAAAAAAATAATGTTTTCAGCTCAATAACTTCAGTTAGGAATGAAATATTGGCATGAAACTTTCAAATTAGGTATCTTACATGACAAGAAAGCAAGGGATTGTATTTGGGGTCACTGGGGTCAAGGTCACTGAAAAACGGTTTCAGAATATTTTCAGAATTAGCCCCTTGAATATTTCATAATCACGTTTCTTTACTTAGAATTTGCTTTAAGTTTACGTTCAGTTTGTCAGTAACTTGAAAAAAGTATCACAAATACTGTATGTTAAAAAGGAACTAAAATCTGTTGTGAACATCTTGCATACACTATTCAAACGACTCGTATACACTGTACACTAAACCAAATTGCTAAGTACCTACCTAAGAATATGTCAATAATATTCTCATTGTTTTTTGTATTTTGAGCTTGATTAGAGATACGGTTAAATAGCAAAGTAACGAGTGTAAATCGTCTGCTCTGATTGCATGAACATATTTTAAAACTTTTAAGCCAATGTGTTTCCTAAGAAATAAGTTATAACACTTATACAACTGGGTATATAGGATTTTATTCAGTACTTCGAATTAGTGAAGCTTTCGATGTTCTTAATTCTAAAATATGCCAGTTAAAATTATTTTGACAATGTTTTACTAGCATTATCACTAGAAATGCGTTTGAAAAAGAAATTTTCGAAATATTTAATGTTAACGCCGAATTACAGTTACTTAAATTTCAAACAATATTCAATTTAAAGGGAGGTAATTTAAGATTATCCATATTTAATTTTTTTATAGACGGAGAATCTGCGATAAATGGGTCAAATTTTTATGTGTTTTTTTTTCTATTATTTCATACCAATTTTAATAATTTTATATCTTTAAGCGATCTTTGACTCATGTCATGTGTTTTATCAGCACATTTCATATTATCATATAAAGGGAGGGTAATTCTCAAAAGATGTAGCAATTTAAACAAAAAATAAATGTTTTACAAACTATGGGTCAAAACAAAATACTTATCACATATCTATTCTAAAATATATTTAAAATAAGAAAATAAGTGAAGATACAAAAGTGAGTAATTAGGAATTTTGTTCAGTGTAGGTAAAATGCAATCGAATTTGAGTTTGTATATATCAACACGCAAGTTTGTAGACGGACATATGATGTTTTGTAGATGTGGAAACCCGTATTCGACAAATACTTATTCTCCATAACGCTGTAGACTGCCTGTCTATGTTTTACATTTACACAATGCACGAGACTTTCAAGTTACCACATCGAGTTTTCGACGTGACAATCTGAATTTGATGTTATCGGTCGGTTTATACGGTAAGAACTTGTATATATCTATGTTACTGCCTTATATTTCATCAAAATACATTTGTTGGATCGGTACAATTGTATACTGAACAAAAAATGTTTAGCACCACTTTTTATTGACCTAAGATTAAACATATGAACACTGATATAAGTGTTTGAAGATATAATAAATGCTAGGTAAGGATGTGATTTTCAAAATAAATAATTTTATTTTCTAAAGGAAATATCAGAATTACCTGCCATATGTTAAAAACATTTTATTATACAAACGTATTGCTTTCAACAAATTTAATGTTTGGCATTGACAAGACTTGCCCATTCTGTCATTGTTTAAAAAACGCTGAAATGTGTTCACAAACGGTTGTTATACTTAAACAAAAACATTCCAAATTCCGTAATTTTAAAATTACCTCCCTTTTCATTGAAATGAGAAAGATTTTCGATAACCTATACAAGTATGTTCCCATCATATTTGCTTTATTTTTATCACTGACTTTATTTACAAATGGTTTTGTAGCATTATTATTGGTCATATCTATGTCACTTTATCATTGACCCAGAAGATACATGGCTTTGTATCTCATCTATGGAAATGATATGCATTTTATGCGCTAAATTTATTTTTCTCAGTAGATTTCAATATGTTTCTTATAGATGTTGGCTTCATAACTAAATTTTAAAGCCGCAGTATATATTTTGTGGTTTGTAGATGTTAACATTTATCGAAGCGAGTGTTGTTTTAAGTTAAGCGCTAGTTTTTCGATGTAAGGCGCTGGTTTGTTTTAGATTAGCGCATTTTCTTATAGGATACATATTAACATTTAGCTCACATGTTCCTTATGTTCAAAGTCACAGTCGGTAAAGAAATAACTTTTTATTTATTGTATAACATCTTAACGAAAATTGTCAGTGTATATAATGTACTGCCTTACCGTTGTCTCATTCCTCCGTCCATGTTCTGTCTGGTGGTTAATTTATTTTGTTAAGTTTAACCATTGGCCCTACAAATACTTCATATTTCATGGAAATATATCATTACACGGTCGCGTCTTAATTTCATTAAGCTTATATTAGCTGGATTTTATAACTGAAAAAAATGCGATAACCTGTTTAATATTACCTATTAAATGTTTTAATTTTACAATATGCAAACTTTTAAGCTGAACTTAAGGTTTTATTTCATACCCCTGCCAAACCCGTTTTCGCTTCTTGGAAAAGGGGTTTGATTGGGTATGAAAGTTAATACTCGCATCGCGTAATGTAAACTCAGTAAAATAATTAACGGTCTCCTTTATATTAATTGTTTAAAATAGTGTTTGTTAAAGTTCTGAGCTCATGGTTATTCATGGATATATCAATGTTTATTTACGACATATTTAAATAGAAATACACACATATCTTCAGTAATATATTGATCAGTTAATTATATACAGTAACATTATATTTTATAGTAATTCAGCAATACTTAACTGATAAGATTTTTGTTTGTTATAAAACTGGTTGATGAAATAAAATAAATGCGTGCTTTATATGCAAGCTATAACTTCATTCATTATAATATAGCAATACACATAAATAATTTATAACGTGTAGCCTTACTGTATGTGATTTATTACGTGTAGCCTTACTGTATGTGATTTATAACGTGTAGCCTTACTGTATGTGATTTATAACGTGTAGCCTTACTGTATGTGATTTATTACGTGTAGCCTTACTGTATGTGATTTATAACGTGTAGCCTTACTGTATGTGATTTATTACGTGTAGCCTTACTGTATGTGATTTATTACGTGTAGCCTTACTGTATGTGATTTATTACGTGTAGCCTTACTGTATGTGATTTATAACGTGTAGCCTTACTGTATGTGATTTATTACGTGTAGCCTTACTGTATGTGATTAATTACGTGTAGCCTTACTGTAGGTGATTTATAACGTGTAGCCTTACTGTATGTGATTTATTACGTGTAGCCTTACTGTATGTGATTTATAACGTGTAGCCTTACTGTATGTGATTTATTACGTGTAGCCTTACTGTATGTGATTTATAACGTGTAGCCTTACTGTATGTGATTTATTACGTGTAGCCTTACTGTATATGATTTATTACGTGTAGCCTTACTGTATGTGATTAATTACGTGTAGCCTTACTGTATGTGATTTATAACGTGTAGCCTTACTGTATGTGATTAATTACGTGTAGCCTTACAGTATGTGATTAATTACGTGTAGCCTTACTGTATGTGATTTATAACGTGTAGCCTTACTGTATGTGATTTATTACGTGTAGCCTTACTGTATGTGATTTATTACGTGTAGCCTTACTGTATGTGATTTATTACGTGTAGCCTTACTGTATGTGATTAATTACGTGTAGCCTTACTGTATGTGATTAATTACGTGTAGCCTTACTGTATGTGATTTATTACGTGTAGCCTTACTGTATGTGATTTATTCAATTGTTTTCCAATTACTATTTCCATATTTTCAGATATGGATTTTTATGCTTTGAACGGGTCCTCGGAAGACGAAATCAATGAACAGAAAACTTCTCGTACAGAAACTCAAGCGTTTGACTGAGAATAATGCAACTTCACTACCAAACATAGCGTAAGCTTTTCCAGGCATAAGCAAAAATTTTTTATTTCGTCTGGTCCTTTCATTTGTATCGGACATGGGGTCTCTGAAATTATTACATTGAAGAATAAGACATACTATGCTCCGCCACGAAAGTGTTACGCTTGTCCGATCGTACGTCCGTACGTTTAAGATTTTACATTCACGTTTTTAGTTATGTCTATTTCACAGACATATGAGAGCAAACCTTTTATATCACAAGTATGTCAATGTATGTCAATGTAAATGGCCTTGTCTTAACATTTGCACTTTGTTAATTTACATTCGAGTTTTACATTTAAGTCTATGGTGAAGTCCATAATTTTCAGACACCAAAAGTCGTATTGCTTTCAGTGCTCATAACTTATATGCTTATAACAATGTAAATAACCTTGACCTGCTGTTAGTACTTTGTTCATTTAGTCCATTTCTCCCACAATTACAGCATTAGAGGTTTCAAGACTTCACGTGAGCAATACGTACTCTCCTACCAAAAATAGGTAAATGGGTTAACCTTCACCTACTACCATTTTATGATCGGGGCAAATATTTATGTCATAAATAATTATGTCATGGACATATTTTTTAGTTTAGAACTTGTTTTTATATAGTATTACACATTTTGTTACGATCTTAGAAGAAAACATGATATAAATTATAAGATTGCAAAAACGTTTACCTTATTAATATGTGTTACTTACTCTGTTGTTTGGCAGTTAGTGTCTATATATATGAAAATATGAAAATATACTACGAGAAAAAAAGAAAAGTTGCAGTTTTAAAAAGTCACCGAAACCTTTGAAAAACTAGCGCTTATAGCAAACATACCACCAACAGACTAGTGCGTAACTTCAACAAACCAGCGCATATACATCTACAAACTTTTCTAGATTTCAGTGAAATGAGCATTTAAGACACGTATACATATAACTAGTTCGGTACATACTACTACAGTATATCATTTAATTAAACAAGTATAAAAGATACAGCATTTAGACAAAGATTTTTAGAAGAAATTTAATAACATCATATACCATACAGTTTTTTCTATGACTAACTTAATACATAATATAAACATGTAAAACATATGGCAACATGTCATCAAAGTTATCAGAGTTAAAAGCCGTGAAGAAAATGTAACTTAACGTTTGGCCTACTTTGCCACTGACCGTTCCAAGGCGGTAGCCCTATTGTCAACCCTTTTGTGTTTGTGATGTCGTTTGCATTTATTATTGCTTTTGCCTTCTTGTTTGTCTGTTTGCGTGTTTGTTTCTGTGTTTTGTGGTTTACTGCCCTCCTTGAATGCTACTTTCCCTGTCCGATATTTTTATATTTCTTTTGAAACAAATAAACTATCGTAAAAATACTGCGTTTGACTATATTTTTAATGCCAATTAAATCCCGTGATGCAACTGAACCCGTCTACAAACTAGCATGTTGATATCTACAAACTCAAATTCGATTCGCACATTACCTACAGTGGTATATCGCATTGTAGAAAACCGGACTTTAACGCCAACAGGCGTTTCTCTTGTTTAGCATTGTTATATTGAAAAGTATCTACTAGGGTATAGCAGTATACAATACCTTGAACTATACTTTTATGAAGAAACCAATCACAACATGTTATCGTTTTCCTTAATACAAAACGTTTTTGATTGTTCATTGCTTTTAGAGCAAAGATCAAACCAACATATTACTCATGAAAAAACTGCTTTTATGTTTTAATATCTTTACTTCATACAAGAGCGGTATTGAATGGTGGTGGGGTGGGGAGCAGGGGCCTCATCATCTGATTCAAAATAAAAATAATATTTTGTCATGCATTTGTTTGTCTAACAGTGATTTACTGTTACCTTAGTCTCGGTCAGCTAGACCGTATCATGCATATGTCTTACTTGCAGATATCGGTCTGGGCAGATTATGCCAATTAAAGCGCCCTCTAGCGATTAGCACAATTTATTCGCGCGTTTTTTTCACGCGCATAAAGTCGATGTTTGCGTGACGTCATGTTGTAAATAGACGTACAACGTCAATTGTTGATGCATCAGTTAACTTTTTTAACGTCAATTGCTGCTTTTCATAAGTTAAAACTAAGAAATTATTATTAAATTGACTTAAAAAGATGTATTTTGAAAGTCTCGTTGAATCTCTCAAAATCTCTCCAAAATCGCCCAAAACGAGAGGGCGATTTTAAACGTCCTATTTCCCCCGTGAAGCATAGCGTAACGAAGAAATCAGAAACGGACCGGGTGACCGAGGCTTACAGTTACCTATAAACATTCTCTCTCCCCCACCCCACCCACAAACATACAATATGCTTGAAATAGCTTCTTAATTCAGAATAACGTGTACACTGTGGCAAGTTGACTCGCTTGGATTGATCAAGTGTAAGAAAAAATCAAAAAAGCCTTTAATATATTATATACTGAACAAAAAAAGTATATCACGACTTTTTTTAGGGGCATATATTAAACATTATGAACATTGATATACTAGTTTGAAAATATTAGAAACGGTAGGTTATGATGTGATTTTCCAAAAAAAAAGTGTTATTTTACTATTTTCTAAACGAAATATCAGAACTACCTCCCATACATTAAAAACAACTTATTTCATTATACAAACACTTCTTTGAACAAATTTAATGTTCGCATCGACATGAATTGTCCATTCTCACTGGGGTCAAACCCGGTATAAGCGCAAATGGATTCGCAATGAAACCAGTCACGACGAAAAGTCAGTACTATCTATTATGAAGTTATTTGACATAATGCCATTGTGTAACACTGTCACGGTTTCCTGACGATTGCAATACTAATTTCACTGTTTCTCTCATACAGTGTCATGGATTTTCTACGACAATTTCAGGGTTAGCTAATGGAGGGAATCGTAGCTACTATAGTAGGTTTGAGAGTGTGATGGAGTGTGTACATCTATGAAAGATGAAAATGGTAAATCCACCTTAAAAGGACAAACGGCAATCGAGTTTATTTCAAACTCACGACGTCCCGTATTTGTTCAGACATTCCTCATAAAAAATGCATTTGCTTAATCACTAATATTATTTATAAGAATTGAATTGAATGTTGTTTAACGGCTCATCAACACAGTACAGGCTATTTAGAGCCGCCCCAGAGAGAGGGGAAGGATACATAGGAATCCGGGAACCTGCCCTACTCTTATTATCGAATAGATTCCTAATCTTCTTTAACGTGCTCGGATGATAGACCGATACACGGGACCGCCCGGTTTACGTTCCCATCCGACGGACGAGGCTAAGGAAAAGTGTCTTGCCCAAGAACACACCGACGGAACTCAGTGGCACCACGGAGGTTTGAACCCGGGGCCTCCGGTTACAAATCCGCCGCGCTACCGACTGCGCCACGCCAGTCCTCTATTTATAAGAATAGTATAAGGCAAATTGTTTTGTGTATATTACTAATTGCTGATTATATTTCATCAGTAATATATTCAAACCTATGGTAGAATAACGAAACAGTCAACATTGTATTTAAATATATGCAAGTAGGTTTAAAGTGAAAATGATACTGGATTAATAAATCAAAAGGCCTTATTTAATGCTTAACCCGGGGCTAGAAGGCATACACGGTGGCAATCATATTTCATTACTGTTCACGGTGGCAGTCATATGTTATTACTGTTCACGGTGGCAATCATATTTCATTACTCTTCACGGTGGCAATCATATGTCACTACTGTTCACGGTGGCAATCGTATTTCACTACTGTTCACGGTGGCAATAATATTTCATTACTGTTCACGGTGGCAATCATATTTCACTATTGTTCACGGTGGCAATCATATTTCATTACTGTTCACGGTGGCAATCATATTTCATTACTGTTCACGGTGGCAATCATATTTCACTACTGTTCACGGTGGCAAGTTCACGGTGGCAATCATATTTCACTACTGTTCACGTTGGCACTCATATTTCATTACTGTTCACGGTGGCAATCATATTTCACTACTGTTCACGTTGGCAATCATATTTCAGTTCACGGTGGCAATCATATTTCACTACTGTTCACAGTGGCAATCATATTTCACTACTGTTCACGAACAGAGTCTCAATCAAACCGAGACTGCAATATCTTTTGTGTTTATCGTGTTCGATGATTTCCAAATTTCTCCTTTCATACTTTTTTTTGTATAAGTTCATTTATTTGAAGGATATGTTTCTTTTTGAAAATGTAACACTGGTACGCACTAGATAAGACTTTAACAATTATGTCGTTATTTTGGAATAGATGACGTTACGATCGAGAGTTTTGACACCCCAAATAATGCATTTTTGAGGTAGGTTCAAAGATATATTAGTGATTTTACAAATAAAAAAAGTATCTAAATATGATTAAATACATAATTAATTTCATAAACTTATTTCAAACACATAATTTAATATTGTATTGGGCGTGGTTAATCTACAGCAGTAAATGTATTCGGCCAATACTGAAGAATCTTAACGAAGGAAAGCTTCACAATGTACCTCCCTTGTATAGTTATTAAAAGAAAGTCGATGTTCTCTCTTAAGATTATCGTCTTCTAATCATCTATATCGTTATCATTATGTAAGATTGTATTATATAACACTTACTTCAGCTTAATTTGTTTTGTTCGACATTATAAAAAGTGGATGGAAAAATCATTCAAATTTAAAATGATCGAACTAAATACCGAAAATGGGATCCCTTGAAATCAACAAACACAAACAAGAGATAAAAGTAGCAGACTCGGTTTTACAGAGACTGTTCATGAGGGTAATCTCAAGTGCAACACCTCTCATGCCTCCTAGCACCGGCTTAAGCGATATTCTACTTTAAAGCCATAACGATTGGGCTTGATGCTTTCAAATTATAATCAAGATTTTAAATTTAACTTCACTTTTAACAGGGTTAATCTAAAAACCTTGCTTCTAAGAGGGCTGGCGTAGCTCAGTCGGTAGCGCGGCGGATTTGTAAACGGAGGCCCCGGGTTCAATCCTCCGTGATGCCACTGAGTTTTGTCGTAGTGTTCTTGGGCAAGACACTTTCCCTTAGCCCCTTCCGTCGGATAAGGACGTAAACCGGGCGGTCCCGTGTATCGGTCTAACCTCCGAGCATGTTAAAGAACCATAGGAATTTATTCGATAATAAGAGTAGGGCACGGTTCCCGGATTCCTATGTATCCTTCCCCTCTCTCTGGGGCGGCTCTAAATAACCTATACTGTGTTGATGAGCCGTTAAACAACATTCAACATTCTAATCACTCTTCTGTTCGCTTAAAAATGATCCTACATAACTTCCATTGACTTTGTTGTATTGTATCTTGTTGGTCGTGCACATTTCTATTTGACTCTACCAAATATATTTACTAGTTTTCAAAACCGTTAAGTGTACTAGGCTTTTCACTCTCACACTGTACAAACCGCACATACTATTACAATTCAGCCTGAATGTAGACAAATGCCTCTTTCTTTTCACCGGCTTCGCATCGTATTTAAAATCTATACCCTTGCTTCTATGAGCATAGGCTCTGTGCGCTTGACAAAGCATAATAATTTATATCTGCTAACTAATATGTGTTGTCTATTGTAGCACTGGCACACATATACATATAGTATATTCGCTCATTGTTGATCGGTATTAGCGTACTTTTATCTCTTACAATAGGGTAAGTGTGAGGTTTGGTGCACCCTAGAACCTGGTTTAAACCCCCAGAGTTTTTTTTTGCCACGGAAAGTTCCAAGGCGGTAGCTCTATTGTCAATCCTCTTGTTTGGCATTTTATTCATCTTTACATTTGTTTTTTGTTTCTGTGTGTTTGTAGTTGACTGACGTCCTTGAATGCTGCTTTTCCTGTTCGATTTTTGTATCTATATTTACCAAAGCAAGGATTATCAATAACAAAATATCACAATTCACTTAAATGATTTGTCACCTTACATTGTCGGTACAATTAATCACATGTTGTACAGTAAATCTCTATGCTGCCGACCGTGTAAGCAACTACGATTACATGTATATCCAATAGAATGTTTAAACACTTCTTTGAAATTTCACATATAAAAATGCTAATACAATCCTATTTTCAAAGTTGATGTTTATTTTTCTGGATTAGACCATTTAACAACTTTGTTGATGGGTTTTGAATTAATTGACAGCTTGATTTCTTCGATTTTCGATCTATCCTTTAATTTTGGTATAAATACAAAAATCTATGTTATATGTAGTTAAGCAAACTATAACACTTCAAAACAACCTATGTTATATATAGCGTCGTTCTAAGGCAAACAGTACTTAGCTAAGATATATACTTATCAGCACAATGTTGAAGCAGATATCATATTAACTGCACTTAATCGAATTCAGTTTTTGAAACACTAGCGACAGAGAAAACGCTGGTATTAACCGAACACGAGGAGCCGTTTTAATAAGCTATCCAAAAAGAGGAACTGTTAAAGTCTTGAAGGAAAGAATGTTCTACAAACGCTATAGAGATTTTTTCGAAGCCTGTTCTTTTCTTCATTGTTAGACTCTTGACAAAGTATGTACGTTTTTAGTGCCGCCACACATTGTTCACTCCTACTATCTATTAATTGTGTTGCTTCCTGATTTGATCCTCTACATGTTTGTAAACTCGACAGCTTTCGTTGGTGGTCTATGAAGGGGATAACAAAATCAATAATAGCTTCTTTAATCGGTACATTGCCATTGGAATCTCTAATTCCGCCATTGAATCCTCTTTGGAAATCAACTAATGCATCAGCAGCAGTGTTTGCGTATTGTTGACTAGCATCATCGGCAAATGGAATGTTCATTAGATAATCCCGTACCTCTTCTTTTTTAAATTTGATTTCAACATGTTCGCTTTCATCGAGCGCAAAAAAATCCCGAATACGTCCTAACGGATCAGCTTGAATTTCCACTATGCTTTTCAATTGCAGTTGGAAATCGTCGTCATCAAACCCGGCAAAAAGGTTGCTCGGTACAAAGTAATGTAATAGTTCCTTTTTCTGAAGCGCTTCCGTTAGGTACATTAATACTGTTTTGACAGCTTCAATGACGTTTGTCCATAATGTAGCACATTGTTCTTCGATTACCCAGTACAGTGCTGTTTTAATGTGAAATGTTTTGAGACGAAGTTTACGGTCCAGGGCCTTGTGTTCATTTTCAATAACACCTCTTAGATACGATTTCATTATCAAAAGGACGTAACGCTGTTCTGTTGTCATAATTTCAGAGAGCTTTTGTTCGGCTTCATTGAATGATAGACAAAAGTCCTTTTGAGGATCATGATCCATTGGTGAATACTTCGAAACTACGTATACATCCATTTCATATATTTTGTCAACGATGTCTTTATCCGGCCATTGACGTTTGCGTTTCTTCCATGCGTCCATGTATGTTAACTTACCCACAATTCTTAAAGCAGGAACGAAATCTTTGCTTCCTTTTGATTCACACGTTGCAACTACATATTCCGGCATTTTAACAAGTTCATGCTTAACTAGATCCAATGTTGAACCTTTAGGAAGATCGTTGTCGGTTTCTTTTGCTGATATACTGTTAGTATTATCAAGCTGATCATGTATAGAAACGTTTAAATCTGATTGCCTAGAACCTGCTCCTTCTATTGCCATCATCGAAGCATCGTCTTCTTCTCGTAGGCGTTGTTCTCCTAGGTTAAATGCAGTTATCAAATGATGAAACTGTCCTTCATTTGAACCAGTTATACCAGTATAATTTGAACCAGTTATACCAGTATAATTTGAACTAGTTATATCAGTATATGGCGCATCAAACAAACTAGAGACGCCACATCCGTTTTTCAAGAAACAATCCATATCTGTCCAATTGAAATGGGCATCTTTCCTTCTTTTCAACAACTCTTCACTTGCCTCTAAACTACGTTCTTTCTTTAATATATTTAGGAGTTCATTCAATTCATCTGGAATTTCTGTCACAAACCTTAGTCCGCAATATTCAGTTATTGACAATCCTACTTTGGATCCAAATTGGAGAACAGTATATTTCTTTTTATTCCCTCTTATATAATCTGCCGCTGAAGTATACAGGTTAAATATCCCCCTTCCAAAGGTAAATAACTCAGGACATATATCGCGTAGTATTTGAGCTGGTAGGTACTTCCCGTCGATGAGTTCTACATTGAAATCAGACTTGAGATGATTTCCTTTAATCCAGAGGAAACACGGCGTGTCTCTGCGGCATTCAATACATTCTACTGGAATTGCTAGTTTACCAGAAATAAGAAACAGATCCACATCTCCGGCATCTTTGGCTGATGTCAGCTTAAGTTTCTCTCCTGTGCTGCCGACAATGCGCATCTGCTCCGTTCCGAAGTGCTTCATAAACCGGTTAGCTCCTTCAACGGTAACTTGATGTACATCATCATGCACGTTTGGCGTGGATTGCTTTACAAGTTTCGCTATGCACTCCTGTACTGTTAGATTGTCGGACATTTCTGAAACAAAAACACTATACTTTTTGTAAAAACATATACTACATGAATATTTGTATGCTCAATACAAATGCTACGTTAAATAGTTATGTATGACCGCAGCTAATACGCATAAGAACTTGAGATTACATCGCCTGATAAGGCACATTGGCATATTTGACCTATCAAAAGGTTTAATTTATTGAAAAGCAAGCTGAAGATTGCTGATACTTCCTACAATTGTACTGCATTAACTAGATTTACAGAAAAACACATCAATGTCCTTAAATTTGAAATATATACTGAGTCGATAAAAAGAAAGTGTGCACTCAAATTTGCACAATCAACCTCATTGCGAATATTAGGTTACTGTAAATGTTTATTTCATAAATGTGTTTACATATCCTTAATTTATGAATGTGTGAAAAAAGGTTAAACTTTTGACATTCATGAGCAATTCCAGAAAAACAGCAGTTAAGAGATGACTGTCATCTAGTGCCTTTTCATTCAACTCCATGCATTTTGCAATGTTTGTTTTTCTCTTTTTTTTTTAGCTCACCTGAGCCGTAGACCTTAACACATCTTCATTTAAGAAGCACTGAACATATTTCGACAGTATTTCTTTTAAAATGATTGCCAATGCCTAGGCTATCAATTTTATTCAAAGAAAGTTCCAAGACAGAAATTCAGACAACCAGACTGTAAAACATTTAATTACCATCATATGTGTGTAACATTCGTATGCACTGTTTTAGTCAGGTTTACGAACTTCAAGGTTAAATGCCAGAGTTGAGTATAAAAACCTCAAAATGACCCCACAGAAACTTGTCTGATCATTTTATGCATTATACCGCTCAGAGAGGTTTAAGCACATATTTCTAAATAAGGCATTTTTAAACCATAAAAGTTGGATGTAAATACACTAAACATTACTCTATACAGATGTATGAATACGATATTTTGGAATCTCAATGTTTATGTTTTAAAAGGGAGAATTTATTCACGAGACCATTAAGTGGTCCTGCCTTAATTTCATTAAGCGATGGGAAAACTTATATTAGCAGGATGTTATAACGGATATTTCGACTATAAAACATGTTTAAAAATATAATATAAAAATATTTTAAAAATATTGTTTACCGACAAAATGTGATAAACTGTTTAATTTCTTTTTTTTACAATATGCAAACTTTTTAAGCCCAAATTAAGTTTTATTTCATAGTCCAACCAATCCGGTTTTCGCTTCTTGGAGAAGGGGTATGATGGGGTATGATGGGGTATGAAAGTTAATACTCGGACCACGTAATGACAAGTTCTTTCTTACAAGATTCATGACCCTCATTTTTCTGTGGATTTTGTTGGCAGCATATGTGTCATTTGTGACGAGAATGTAAGTTATTCATTTTTAATTTGAATTTCAAATCACAAACAACACATTTTGCATTCAAAGGGCACTTCTGGTAGCTAAACCTCTTGATTTCTTCATGTTTATTGACTTTATGAAGCATTTAATCCATTATATCAAGTAATGGTGCACGCAATGTCATTTTATAAAACAGTTAAGGTAGGTTAAAACTGGAAAAATGTACACTGATTTTTGTCGCTGTCGACCGCTCTGTTCTCTTTTGAAACGCATATATCTTGATCGATACTCAGTCGATTCGCGAAAACTTGTCTTTATTTAATGCGTGATAGTCTAGGCTTTGTCAGAATAACTGCTTTGAAAATTCACTTAGTTAAGTGTTCTTATAGGTGCAGCACACCCATGCATCACAAGAAGTGTCCTACTGGGGTAGTCGCATAATGGCAGTCAGTAAATAATTCGCATTTCTTTTTGTAAAAAAAAGGACATTTTCACTAATTTTTAGTTCCAGTTTTGGTTTATATCACATTGTTGATATATTTGTTACATTTTTCAAGCATTGTAATGTTAAAATTGAAAGTTTTTAAATTGTTTTTTCTTATATGGAAATGAGTGTTTGAATACAGTATTTTGCATCTCAGTGTTTATGTTTTTAAAGGGAGCATTCGTTCACGAGACAAGTACTTTCTTAGAAGATACATGACCCCCAGTTTTCTGTGGATTTTTCGGCAGCGTATGTGTCATTTGTGACGAGAAAGTAAGTTATTCATTTTTAATTTGGGCCTAGATATGAATGACAACAGGGCATTTAAATTTTAATCCACACACAACTCAATGCAAAAATCAATGTATTTATTTTCTAGAACAAAACGTTTATTCCTAACTGTCAAATTTTGAATGTTGGTGCATCTATTAATACCTGTACCTGTAAAAATAAGATCAGTGATTGCGTGTATCTCACCACCAAAGAAATCCTATGTAAATTAAGGAAGATCATTGTTTATTTTCGGAAAACGTTGCAATTTGGTATTCGGAAACAAAACTCCCAATGAAGCATGCGTTTCAAAGGTATAAACGTAATGCGAGTACTACCGCAGTGTAAAGTATGCAAAAGTAGGTTTTTATATTTATTTGCTAATCATTTATTTAATAAACATTTCGTGGTCGCCTTAATTCTATTAGCGATGGCAAAGCTTATATTAGTAGGATTTTATAGGGATAGTTCGACAATAAAACACGTTTAAAAACATTTTTACTTTGGAGAAATGCGATAACCTGTTTCAAATAACATATTAAATGTTTTAATTTTACAATAATATGCAAACATTTTAAGCTTTATTTCATAGTCCAGCCAATACGTTTTCCCTTCTTGGAGAAGGGGTTGGATGGGGTATGAAAATAACTACTCGGATCACGTAATGATAATGTACTTTAAATTGATTAACTAAATATACTAAATACATTTTTATTTGTAACAATTACCAGTTACTATGCACGGATTGTGTTCAAGAGCTACGCCGAAAAAAACATAGTGCTGAAATGTTCGTGCATTTAAAGGGACAGATGGCAATCTTTATTTTTTTGAATCGGTGGCGTCCCGTTAGTTTTTCAACAGATATTTTTTATTGATTTAAACTTTACAAGTTTATCATCATATACAATATGCAAACATTTATTCGTGACAGAATAAACAAAACAAACAAACAACAAAAACATAATTTTGCACACTAGTTTCAAATAAATAATATTATTGAATAATTTGAAATATTAAATAATTGAATAAATATGTGGAAATGACACTGAACTTTAACTTACGCAAATTAAATTAAAAATTAAATTAAAAAAAAAAAAAAAAATTATCACAAAAGCATTAACATAAATAATTAATTGATAATTGTTTTCATTCGAGGATAAAACCTAGTTTAGATTAAACAATAAATCATTACGAGAATCAAATGATTCTTTTATAAACCAAGATAAATTAAACAACTCTTTCTTATTAATTGTTTTCATTAGCTCTATGAATTTTAAAACACTTGGACGTTTATAATAGTACTTTTTAATGTATTTTCTTCTTATATTAACATATACAGGACAAATCACAACAAAATGGTATTCATCTTCAATGTCATTAGAATAACAAATGGTACAATAACGTTGGTTTCTTTCTAATCTGTTCTGTGCGTAGCGCCCAGTTTCAATTCGCAGTGAATGCGGCGATAGTCTTAGTTCTGATAAAACAATTCGCAACTTATATGGCAAAATATCGAGATATGGTTCATATTCAAAATTGCCTTTAAAATGTAAATACATTGACAAAACTCTATTATTTACAACATCGCTGTTCCACTTTTGAACAAAACCATACTCGTTTAGAAGCTTTTTAATATTCCCAGCCCAATTATTACGCCAATTTTCTATGTTATTGACGAAATTATTGTAAATACTAGAAATTATAATATTGTCAGTGTTAACTGTTTGCACCAATATTTAACGATTCGAACATATCGCAATACATACAATGGATACCGCCCAAGTTCCCCGTAAATACCCGCATTGCTAGTAGAAGTCTTAACATTTCAAATATATTTACAAAATTCTAAGTGAATCCTTTCAATTTCTTTCGACTTAGAAAACCCCCAGGCTTCGCAACCATAATTCAAAATGGATCCAACAAAGGAGTCGAATAATTGACACATTGTCTTCGGTTTAAAATTAAACTTCTTAGTATTAGCAATTAATATATGTAAAGCCTTTAAACCCTTCCCTGCTAAACTTACTTGATTTAAAACAAATGTTCCGGTATAATTAAAAATAACTCCCAGATAATTAAAATCGTTAACTATTTCTAAGAAGTTGTCATTATATGTCCAGGACTCATTTTGTCTTAAATGGCCCCTTTTCCTAAAAAGTATAATTTTGGTTTTGACGGAATTTACTTCTAATCCCCATTTATTACAATAAGCTAGTAATAAATCTAAATTTTGCTGCAAATCATCAGGTGATTTTCCTACTTAAACCATATCATTTGCAAACAGTAGAAGAATAAGAGTAATATCGTCGATAGTAAGACCTGAACTAATATCATTTTGTAAATATAACTCTAAATCTTCAACGAAAAGGGAGAAAATTATCGGGGAAATTACCTCCCCTTGCCTTAGACCGATTGAACATTCGAAAAAATCTGAATAACTATTGCAACTTTTAACACAATATTTTACTTTAGAGTACATGTCTCTTATTATTCTAAGTAGCTTTCCATTTATGCCTATTTTATAAAGTTTTAGCCATAAGGCATTCATATAAACGCTATCAAAAGCTTTTTCTTAAATCAACAAAATTAATGCACAATACAATCGACCTTTCTCATTTAATATCTTGTGAATAACAGATTGTAATACAAAAATTGCATCGATAGTTGAACGACCCGACCTAAAACCAAATTGGGCGTCTGATATAATATTATTATCTTCACACCATTAACTTATCCTTTTATTTAAAATACTGGTAAAGAGTTTGGACAAACAACTAACAATAGTTATTCCTCTATAATTATTTACGTCGTCAGGGCCGTTCTTCTTAAACAAAGGTATAATAATTCCCTCGGTCCATTTTTCTTGAAAATATCCGGAGTTTAGTACAGCATGATTGTAATTCTGGTTTGATAATTGATGAAATAGTTTTGATACTTCTTTTATTTGCTGAACAGAACAAGAACAGAACAATCTTTTATTATGTACAATCTCAGGCAACATGAGTTACAACATGAGAGAATTATTATGCATACAACAAATTATACAATTACTAATTTTGAATTAAAAAGGATAACACAAACCCCACTTGATTTGGTGGGAAAAGTTAGGGGGATAACAGTTGCGTGGAATAACATTGCAGCTACAAATGTGAATCATGTAAATATATATATTTATATACTTATTGTTTAACAGTTTGTAATAGAATTCGGACAAAGACACATAGATTGATTTGTATTTTGGTTGACGAATGAGTTAGAAGCTCCTTAAATTTTATAACATTAGCGTGACGGTACAAATACTGTGGAATGTACTTTTTACGCAGAGGGTCGAAATGAGGGCACTTTAAGAGATAGTGAAATTCGTCGCCAATATCCGAGTCACACAGAGTACAGCGCATTAAGTTGTACGGGATATTCTCAAACCTACCAGTTTCGACAGGAAATCTATGATTAGTTGTTCGGAATTTGAATACATTAATATAGTAGTTTCTCGGTAACTTTAGATATGGTTCAAATGAAAGGTCGTCTTTGAATAGGTTATAATTACACCCTTTGGACGAATTTTGTAGGTCTGCCCTCCATGATTGTGTAAATTGGTCGATTAAAGTTTTTTTAATGGATCGATGGACATATTTGCTTTGCAATAAATGGCGATTAGCCCAAATATCGGAATTTCCTGTGTTGTTAAGTATATTTTTAATGGATTTTAGCCACTTGTATTCCTAATTAGCTGAATTAACCATTGATTCATAACATAAGTAACTAAGTTTTGTTTGTTTACCTAGGATCAATTTATTCCAAAAGTTTATCATTCTCGTTTGTATAGTGACTGCGATTGGGTGTCTGCCTAATTCCGCATATAGCATGTAAGAAGGGTGCTTTTTTTACTGTTTGTAATTCTTTTTAAAAAATCAGTATGTACACGTTCTATTATATCTAAGTTTTCATATCCCCAAACTTCGCAATTGTAGGTTAATATTGGTAGAATTGTTTGGTCGAATAACTTAAGTTGGAGGTCTAAGGGTAGGTCTAGGTTATTGATTCTCCGATAAAGTAGAAATGACGCTTTCTTGGCTTGTTCGGCCAAGTGTTTTCTTGTGTTTAGAAAGCTACCCGAGTTAGTAAATGTTACTCCTAGGTATTTGTATTTATTTGTTATTTCGATTTTTCCGGTCCTATGTTAAATGAGAAACGGTTTGTGTTTCTGGCACCAAAGACAATTTTTTTAGTTTTGCTGTAATTTACTTTTAATTTCCACGATAGACAATACTCGTGGAATTTATTTAGACTTAATTGGAAACTTTCGGGGTTCTCACCTAGGATAATGGTATCGTCAGCATATAGTAGTATTATAATCTTTATAAAGACATTTATTTGGGGTTCAACTCTAATTCCTTCTATGGGTGTGTTAAGCAAATCCTCCTGTAAGTCATTTAAAAAGATAGCAAACATTATCGGTGATAAATTTTCACCTTGACGGACTCCGCATTGACTCACAAAGAAATTCGAGGTGTCGTTGTTTATGGACACACATGATTTAATGTTTTGATACATGTTATATATTATACGGAAGAATTTGCCTTTAATTTCATTATTAAGGAGTTTTCGCCATAGGCCTATTCTCCATATGGAGTCAAATGCCTGTGTGAAATCTATAAAGCAGCAGAACAACTTTTTCTTTTGTGAACGTAACATCTTCACCAATTTGTGTAATACAAATATATGATCAGTTGTGGAATATTTGGCTCTAAACCCTGCTTGATTTTCAGCTAAGATTTCTTTTTCATTTAGGAACTTGTTAATTCGTTCGTTTAGTATAGATGTAAACAGTTTGCCGAAACAACTTAATATGGTGATCGGGCGATAGTTTTCAGGTCTTAAGGGATCGCCTTTGTTTTTGAAAATGGGTTTAATGATGCCTTCTAACCAACTTGTTAGGAGAATCCCTGTATCAAAAATAATATTGAAGAGCTTTGTATATATCGGTAGCATGACTTCTTGAGTAACCTTAATATATTCGTTTATTATTTGGTCATCAGCATAGGCTTTTGAGTTTTTCAGCTTAGATATATTTTTTAAGATCTCGTCTGGCGTGATAGGCGAGTTTAAAATGACATCGTCATCCGCAATATTAAATTCGAGTGGATCATTATCTTCTTCGTTTTCTGGAGTATATGTATTGATATTTTTAAAATACTCATACAGGTCGTTTAATGGCGGCGTCTTGTTTACTGTTTTGGGCTTCATCCTATTGAGATATCGCCAATATTCTTTAGGACGTTTTGATTGGAGATTTCTAAGTGTTTGGTTTATTAATAAATGCATTTAAAGTTTTTTTTGTATGTTTTAGTGGCCGATTTATATGAATTCTTGTTGTTCTCGTTTTTTCGTTTTTTCGTTTTCTCGATATATTTTACGAGCTTTATTGTACTTGATCCGCGCGTTTCGGCATTTTTGACCGAACCACGGTTTATTGCTTGGGTTGTTTGCAAGGAGCGTAGGTTTGTATGGTTTCCTTGGACCAAAGGTATTTATTGCTGTTTCGTAAAATAGTTGCCCTATGGAGTCGGTAATATTGTCTACAGATTGTTGATCAATATTGGAATTAAACGTGGAAATTGTGTTATGGAGAAGTTGAACTTTGCTTCGGTCTAGTTTGTCTAGAAAAGCATGTTTATTATCTTCGTCCCATTTGGGTGAAATTTTACGTGTATTAGGTAGGGTTAAGTTCTCGTTATTTAAGGCTGTGCTTATGTTTGTGTATAAGACCAGTGAGAGAAGCGCATGACCGTCTGAAAAGAGCGGATCAAGATTGATAACTTCGAAATCATTTAATAAGTCTAGGCTTTCGAGAGAGCAAATGCTATAGTCAATTAGCGAACTATTTCGAAACGTGCATTTACCAATGTCCTTATCTTTACCGAATCGAACGTTTAAGACAATTAAGTTATTATTTCTGCAAGTGTCAATAAACAAATAGCCATGGTTATTTATTCTGTTATCTTCGGATTCCCTGTTTATCGACAAGTTATTATTAGGTAGGTTCAAAATGGCATTATAAAAATCAATTGTGTCTTTGTCAAATTCAAAGTGATTAGCCAAAAAAGAGTCAGCGACAACGAAGTCGGCTAATTTACCAGTTCGACCGTTGGTGTCTCCCATGAGAAGTACATATTTATTTGAATTGCACATGTTTTCAATTTCCGAATCTAAATATCCATATGAGTTGATGCTGAAGAACTTCCGAGTTTTCGGGTGGTATGTAGACTATACCCAGAATAACATCTTCCTCCACGTTAAAAAGTGATTTAGAGAGCTTCAACCATAAGACATAATCAGATTCGGACATTAAAGTTTTAACACTATGATATAACGTAGATTTAACGAAGAGGCCGATACCGCCGCTTTTTCTCTTATACTTTTGTTTCCTTGGTTTAGAAACAAAAGTATAGTTAGGAATGGCGATATCGTCGTGCTCGTCAAGTTTAGTTTTAGTTACACAAAACATATCATAATTCGAGACACATTCAATAAATTCAGGATACATGGTTCTTCGCTTCAAACCACATACATTTATACACCCTAAGGAAATGTTGCTTTTTCCACACCTGTCATCATTTATTTCATCATCATCATCATCATCATCATCATCATCATCATCATCCATAGCAACAACTATATGATCAACATTATCGTAAGTACTAGGATTATATTTTGTACAGTTTTGGACTGGTATATTAATATTTTCGTTACTTACTGCATTTACTACACTAGAATGACAATCATATTTTATACAGTTATGAACAGGTGCATTACTATATTTGTGGCTAACTATATTTTATAGAACATATTGACAATTATTGTTAAACATTTTTGCAATAATCTCATGTTCATAATATACAACGGGTTCAGTAGCATCATCATCTTCATCATCATCATCATCATCATCATTGACAGAGGTATCAACATTATGTTTTCTACAATTATTAACTGGTACAATGGTATTATCATGGCTATCAATATTTCTAACAATATAATGACAATTATTGCTACATGTATTTTCATTACCATGGATAACGTTTATTCCAGGGTTGCTAACACATTTGAAAGCATACATATTGCTTTCATCATCATCATCATCATCATCATCATCATCATCATCATCATCATTGACAAAGGTATCAACGTTAAGTTTTATACAATTATTAACTGGTACAATGTTATTATCATGGCTATCAATATTTCTAACAATATAATGACAATTATTGTTACATGTATTTCCATTACCATGGAATCCATAACGTTTATTCCAGGGTTGTTAACACATTTAAAAGCATACATATTGCTTTCATCATCATCATCATCATCATCATTATCATCATTGACAAAGGTATCAACGTTAAGTTTTATACAATTATTAACTGGTACAATGTTATTATCATGGCTATCAATATTTCTAACAATATAATGACAATTATTGTTACATGTATTTCCATTACCATGGATAACGTTTATTCCAGGGTTGTTAACACATTTAAAAGCATACATATTGCTTTCATCATCATCATCATCATCATCATCATCATCATCGCCGGAAGCATGACCAGCATCATTGACATATGTAAAAACATTGTGTTTTATATCATCATTAACTCGTAGTGTAATGGTGTTATCATGGCTATCACTATTTCTTACAATATTATGACAATTATCAATATAACAAGTATTGTTAAAAGTGTATGCATTAACCTGCTTAATGCTTATGCCAGGGTGTTTGATATAATCATAAAGATTGGTTTCGGTATCAACATCATCATCATCATCATCATCATCATCATTACCATCATCACAATTGTCGTACATGACATTACCTTTGTTAACATAATTTTCAGAATAATTAATAATTTCGGTATGATACATTGAGTTGGCACCGCAATGTTTATTTTTTGCCTGCCGAGAGCGTTCTTCGTGGTGGATGGAGGTAGAACTTGTCACATACTTGTGCTTTAAGAAGTGTTTGTCAATGTGTTCATTTGAGGAGTTATCCCAGGTTGGCACAGATATACACTTACTGCTAATCGTTTCGCGAGCACTAGGCACGTGACTTGCATGAGAAACGTTGTCAATAATCGCACAATTGTTGGACCTACTAATACGATAATGGTTTCCGAAACGTGCCTTTTCTCTATCAGCACACAATAATAGACTACGGCGCGAATCTAGGTCACATTGTGTGATCCCCCATGATTCCTAAAGTAACACATCAGGTCCGGAGTGTGGTGTAGCGATAAACTGCTAGGACGAACGTGACTGGAAGTTGGATCCGTTGGAGAGGCGATCTCACTCAAGTTTGATGGCAATGATTCTCGTTCTAGATTGTCTGGGTTGGGACAAATGGCTTGTCCTTGGAAATCGCCCTCATTCGTTATGTACACACTCGCGTGCAGGTTTGGGTCACTGGCTTGCTCGTTTGGAGTTGCCTTACCACTTCCTTTGGTTATGGTCGGATTATGGAGCACATTATTGGTATCCATCTCGGAGTCGCTGTCTGAGATAGACGTGTCGCGCATCTTTTTCAGGGTAATTTCTCTATCTATCGGTGATGTAGCCTTTTGCTTCCCCCTTTTTGATGGTGTTATGAATCCGCTCTTGTCGTTATTCAGAGACGCGAAACGGTTGGACGTGGCGAGCTCGTGCGTATATTGATTTGCCATTGTTGAGTTTGATCCTTGATCGGAATAACGCACATATCTTCCTTGATTGTTGACAAAACCCCTCTGTGACCTAGTTAGTGATTGAATGGGGGTATTGTTGTTATCGTTTTGGGGGACGTATTGAGTCGGTGCCCCTGGATCTCGTGTTTGATTATCGTATAACACGTTTGTGTGTGGGATATACTCTTGGTTGTTGATAAACAGCCTATCTTTGACCAGCTTGACTTTGTTGGATTTGTTTTGTTTTGCTCGCTTCATTTCTGAGTACAAGAGCTTGCGTTTGTCCTCCATTTCTTTGGGGAATTGCTCTCTGACCCCATATGGTTTTCCAACCAGTGTTTGTGGGGCAGCCTTACGAACCATTAACAGATCTTTGTACCGCTCAAATTTTGCTACAATGGGGCGAGGGATGGACTGGTATCGCCTGAATGGGCCAATACGATGCACTCTAGCAAACTGAATGTTTTCGTCAATGCTCATTTCTGAGGACAAGAATGTTCGTAGTGTGTTTTCTGTATCCTCGAACTCACCTGCCCTCAGGTGAACTTCATCTATACCAGTAAAAATCAAATTGTCGCGCATGCTACGCCACTGCAGGTCAACGATGGTTTTGTCTTGCATACTGTTTTTAGATTTCAGGGCTTCAATTTCTGCTTTTAACTGATCAATGTTGTCACAGTTTGTATTTATTTTGGCATCGGTTTGTGTTTTTTCCGAAATGCTGTCATCGTACATGTCACTGATAGTTTGTATACTTTTTTCATATTCCTGCACTTTAATGTTTACAGATTTTGCAGTTTGCTCGGTATTAAAAACGACAATTTGCATACTTGAGACACTTTGTTTTATCCCGTTTAGTTCACCCATTTGGTGTTCTATGTTCGTTATTCTTTCATTTTGTTTCTTTAAGTTGAAATCCATTTTTGTTTGCTTTGTATTTTGGCTTTCTAGTTGGTTGCCTATTTGTTTTAATTGGGTTTCTATACCTTTAATCATGCCTTGTATCCACGGGGGGCACGCTCCAGGATCCGCCCTTGTGTCATGTTTGTAAACATATTCAGGAGGTGGAACGCTCGGTGGTCCTTGAGACATACTTGTTTGTGTTGGTAATTGTTGTCCAAATTGTTGTTGGTTGATGTAACCCGTATATGACTCAAATGGTTGGGCGTGCATTACAGATCCATTGTGTACGTTTTGGTTTTGGAAACCGTTTTGGAAGTGTGTTCTTTCGACCAAATTCGTGCTATCTGTATTGTAGTTTGATGCCATATTGTCCCCTGTTGTGGCTATAAGATCACTAATAATGTTTTGACTTGGCCCTGGCAGGTTATTTTCACATACATATTGATATGTTGGAGCGACGGGTGGGGTAAACGTACCTTTACCTTTGCCTTGTGTTGTTTTTCTAGAATTATCCGTTTTATTTCCTTTATTTCCTTTCGGCATTTTAAATAGCACACTCTATGTCAAGATAAGACACAAAAAGCACGATAAAATATTCAACTATTCCATTTAACGAGTCTTATTGCGAATTTTATCATTTTTCTTTGTCCGTCAAAAAAAGTGCGACCTGCCGCCATATGCATACCACGTGACCTGCTGATGATATGGCCGTCGTTGGGAGGTCGGTAGAGGAGTTACAAAATAGCTTAAACCTTTTGTATACGTACTGTAACATTTGGGGCCTGGAGGTTAATACCGAAAAAACAAAAATTATGGTGTTTAGAAATAGAGGTCCAATACATAACGATGAGAAATGGAATTATAACGGGGTTTTAATAAATTTGGTGGACGACTTCAATTATTTGGGTACAATTTTTAATTACACAGGGTCCTTTTTAAAAAATCAAGAGCATATTATTGGGGAGTCATTAAAAGCTCTAAATGCTTTATTATATAATTATAAGAAAATAAAATTAAAACCTAAATTTTTATGTCAATTGTTCGATTTTTTTGTTGGATCTATTTTAGGATATAGTTCGGAAATATGGGGTTTTAATAAGTTTAAGGAAATTGAAAGAATACATTTGAAATTTTTGAAGAGAATATTAGGGGTAAAATCAAACACTAGTTCTAGTGGTGTATATGGAAAAATGGGTAGATACCCTCTTTATATAACGCGATATGTGCGTATAATAAAGTATTGGTGTAAAGTTGCAAATAGTGATAATATTCTAGTTAAAACAGTGTATGCCCAAGGTGTAAATGATTGTGAGAGAGGCTATAAAAATTGGGTTGCAAGTGTTAAAAATCGTTTACATAGTCATGGACTTGGATATGCTTTTTATAATGCAGTCCAGTTAAATGTAAAATCATTTCTAAATGTTTTTAAACAAGGAGTTATTGACAATTTTATTCAACAGTGGCATGTATCAATCGATAATAGTCCAGGTTTAGACTCATATAAATGTTTCAAGAATAATTTTGAGACGAAACTTATTTAGATATGTTGCCTTACTCATTGAGATGTATTTTTTCTAAATTAGCTTGTCATCTCATCCTCTTAGGATTCAGACGGGCAGATTTGCTCCAAACAGGTTAGCACGAAATGAAAGAATTTGTCTATATTGTGATTCTGGGGATATAGAAGACGAGTATCATTGTATATGTATTTGTAGACGTTTCAATGACTTAAGAAAAAAATACATTAAGAAATATTATTTTATTAGACCTTCAATGTTTAAATTCATTGAGCTTATGAAATCAAATAAAAAAAATATTACTAAATTTGTGTAAGTATATTAGAGAATCTCTTTGTATTAGACATTCTCTAATTGTGAACCAGTAATGTATTCATCCTCTCTCTTGTCACGTGATGTATTGTAGACTTAGATATGTATTAGATGATGTACTATGTACAAATCTGAATACATTTCTGTTCTGTTCTGTTCATTAAATAAATCAACAAGATGCGAGGAAAGGATATCTACTGATTATATAGGTTATTGCATTTGTATGGCTAAATATTACTTGGAACGAGTTGTTTTGGCAAAGGACGACGAGCTTGCGAGTCGTCCTGCGCCAAAACAACGAGGTGTAGTAGGGTATGAAAGTTAATACTAGGACCATTACGTGGTGCAATATGAATGCGTGCAATATCGTAGATTATTGTATACTTTCATATTGTCCCGTTTAGTTTGCATTGAGCTAAGCGTGCTATATTATACAATTATGGACTTTTCAGCTGTTATACATGATGTGATATGCACCAAAAAAATCATTATTGACCGAGGCGATAGCCGAGGTCAATAATGATTTTTTGGTGCATATCAACATCATGTATAACAGCTGAAAAGTCCATAATTGTTTTATTATATAACCCTCACTTTATCATATTGTTTTTTATATATGTCACCATATTATTTATATATTATTTTTTGGTACCGAACGAGCTTCGGAAGTTTCCGTGGTCATCGGAACGCGCCTCGGAAAATTCCGTAGCGTACGGATAAAGGCGAATGATATTAATAGGCGGCTCGTGGGATTCCCCGGTCTTCCCCTGTTACTATTTATAAAACTGGTCAATATCAGAAAAAAACAGGTCAATATCGCTAGATATTTTTTCTAAAAAATTACTTTTTAGCCAATGAAAACGCGTCTATTTATAGGTTATATAATAATCTACGATATTGCACGCATTCATATTGCACGGGAACATTTGCTCGTGCTTGCTAAGAGCCGCAAAATAGAAATAAGGAACTACTTTCAAATAAAAATAACGGAATCCTTTCTATAGTGTCAGCAAAAAAATTCGAGTTTTTTTTCAACCTTTTATGGCAAAAATTGATAAATTAATTCAAATGGTCACTCACCCACTGTTTTTAACGTTATCAAATGGTAAACAAACTACAGAAAATCGCTTGTTGTTTTTAATGACGTCATCCGACGTCGACGTCATTTTCGCGCAAAATAATCATCCACACAAAATGAAACTGAATTGCAAGATAGAAATTCCATCAAAAGCTATAAAAATAACACAAATGCAATGAAAAGTAATAGTCATACAATTAACATTGATCAAAAACAATATGAAAGTATACAATAAAAAGGTTATTGAATTTGTATGGCTAAATATTCCATGGAACTCGTTGTTTTGGCGCAGGACGACTCGTCCTTTGCCAAAACAACTCGTTCCAAGTAATATTTAGCCATACAAATGCAATAACCTATATTATTGTATACTTTCATATTGTCCCGTTTAGTTTGCATTGAGCTAAGCGTGCAATATTCTACGATATTGCACGCATTCATATTGCACGGGAACTTTTGCTCGTGCTTGCTAAGAGCCGCGAAATAGAAATAAGGAACTACTTTCAAATAAAAATAACGGAATCCTTTCTATAGTGTCAACAAAAAAATACGTGTTTTTTTTTTCAACCTTTTATGGCAAAAAATGATAAAATAACTGAAATGGTCACTCACCCACTGTTTTTAACGTTATCGAATGGTAAACAAACATTAGAAAATGGCTTGTTGTTTTTAATGACGTCTTCCGACGTCGACGTCGTTTTCGCGCAAAATAATCATCCACACAAAATGAAACTGAATGGCAAGATAGGAATTCCATCAAAAGCTATAGGAATAACACAAATACAATGAAAAGTAATAGTCATACAATTAACATTGATCGAAAACAATATGAAAGTATACAATAAAAAGGTTATTGAATTTGTATGGCTAAATATTACTTGGAACTCGTTGTTTTGGCGCAGGACGACTCGCAAGCTCGTCGTCCTTTGCCAAAACAACTCGTTCCAAGTAATATTTAGCCATACAAATTCAATAACCTATAATATTGCACGCTTAGCTCAATGCAAACTAAACGGAACAATATGAAAGTATACAATAAGAGGAAATATTCATTCATGACAAAGTCTCCAGAAATTGACTTATTTCGCTTCAAAGAATGAATAACAGATTCTACCTCAGCAATTGTTATAATTTTATCCAATTCTTCAAACTTACAACTGTTTTCATTAAAATCATGCTGCTGGCAACAGATCTTGCATTTTGTTCCATCGTTAATATTAATTATACGTATAGAATAAATCAAATTGCTTTTGCATAATACAAGCTGTTGATTATATTGCACCAATAATACAATTAAACCTATGCTAATATAAGAAGAAACAATGAAAGTTTAATATTGTATTTAATTATATGCAAGCAGTTTTAAAGTAAAAATTATACTGGATCAAATTAATGTAATGCTTGATAAAAACTTCAGCATTGCCCCATCGCATTTCCGGTATATTAGTATTACGACCTCGTTATTATCTGTGCTATCTTTCGATAACATCACGCATGTTGAGTCCCACACCTGTAATGTACACACTTAACCAACTAAACGCACTCGCTCGACGGTAGAAGTAATTTCACCAAACAGTGGGATCAGATACTATTGCATGTTTATCATTACGTGGTCCCGCCTTAATTATATTAAACGATCGGAAAGCTTATAGTAGGATTTTATAACGGATATTTCGGCAATAAAACACGTACGTTTAAAACATTGTGATAACCTGTTTAAAATTACCTATTAAAAGTTTTAATTATACAATATGCAAACTTTTTAAACAAAAAAATAAGGTTTTATTAATATTTCATACCCCAGCCAACCCCGTTTATGCTTCTTGGAGAAGGGGTTAGATAGGGTATGAAAGTTAATACTAGGACCACGTAATGTACATATCCATGATGTGAGGGGCGCTGATATCATGTCAAGTTGTTTTGTTTACTCTTTACTGCTACTCAGTGATTGACAGACTGCTATGTACCTGTTCTTGACTGTTACTATAGCCATCAGTTGAGGTTGATCTTACTTTCGTGTAAAAATGCCTGTCGTAATAATTAATGGAGAAACAATTGCTTAAAGCTACACAATCCCGATACACATGCTCAGGCGTTGACACTGGACAGGGAGAAATTGAAATTATTGTTTAAAATGAGACACTTGAAGGGTATTGTTCAAATTAATAGTTATAGATCTGGAATTTGCTTTTGTTGAAAAAAGACCAGCAATATTATTTTCCGCAAATCAGTTTTTAAGATGTGGGGGTATACATGAAGGTCGCCCACCCGTTTATCCTTCCGTTACACAATTCCGGAGCTTCTTGGAAATACAAGTAAAGAATAAAAACCTATCGTTCTGGAGTACATTTTATAAATTGAATGTCTCTTCATGAAACATGCCACATATATCCTGACTTTTCGGATGTTGGCCGTGCTTGTGTGGGTGCTATTATCTATATGTTTGTTAACATTTAAATCTGATCAATCTCAAAGCCATTTTACTACTACTTCTTCATAAAAAATAAAGAAAATTCATCAAACATGTTTGTTTAAAAAAAGTGCAAAGCCGCGGGTTTGAACCCCGTCCGCAATGGGGTAAGCATACCTTGTATAATACGTTATCGTACTGCACTTACGGAGGCCGATTACGTCAAGTGTACTAATTAAGTTCGTTTTACAGAAATATGTTCCGTCGTGAAGGACCCTGTGTTTTTCACTATACTGCTTTTCCAGGTCCGTAGCTTCACTGGGGTACATTGGTGCACATAATGGCAGAAGCCTTGGTTGAATTTTGGGAATGTATTTTCATAAAAACAAATATATATTAGTATAGAAGGGGAAATTCAACACACTGAAGGAAAAGAAAACAAAATCCAGGGCGGAGAGTGAGGTTAATTCCACCGGAGACCAAAAGAAGGGATATACCTAGGCTACCGGCCTGTTTTCATTTAAAATTACTTTACAAATCATTTAACTTGATTAAAGAAAATTAAAGATTTAAATAAGTTAACATAGGAAACGTTAATTACTAGTATGTAAAGTTTATTAATTCTAATAAAACGTTCAGTTGTTAGTTGACACTACCTTATAGGCGGAAAGTAACATCTTTCAAATATTTTTTCAGCTGGACGAATGGTTGATTTGACAGATTGAATAAAATATTTTCTGTTGATTTTAAAATCTGATCAATCAGAATTGTAATGTTCATGTTAGCTTTTCATTGTTTTTTTGTTGCTTTTTTTATCGTAAAAGAAAAATCTGAGGCCCACCCCGAAACATTGGGATGTGGGGCCCTCCGGCTCCTATGTGTATAAGACTATATATAGAAACTCTCTCTCTCTTTATCCCTCTCTCTCTCTCTCTCTCTGTCCCTCTTAATCTCTCCCACACTCCCTCCTTCCTTCAACCCCCTATCGCTCATCTCCATCCCTCCCTCCCTCTCGCTTTCTTTCTTTCTCCTCTCTCTCTTTCTCTATATCTTACCTTTTCCCTCTCCCTGTCTCTCTCTGTCCATCTTTCTCTCTCTCTGTCTGTCTATCTGTCTCTTTCTTTCTCTCTCTCTCTCTCTTTCTCTATCTCTTACCTTCTCTCTCTGTCTCTCTTTGTATGTCTGTCTGTCTGTCTGTCTGTCTCTATCTCTCTCTCTCTTTATTACTCTCTCCCTTTCTCTCTCTCTTTCTCTTTCTCTCACTCGCTCCATTTTATTTTTCAATATTTCAATTCAAGCATAAATTAAGACAACTATTTTTTTTAAAAAAAGAGTTGATATATAATTTACTATTATGTGTAAACCATGCTTGCATAACTTCAAATACTGTATCTCCATCTTTACCATTAAATATGACCCTTGGTTGCGGGGTCCCCTCTACCAATATTCCAATTTTGATAAACAATGTCTCCCTTGTGTTTCATGTCAATATGCAGTAACCACACACATACAAATGAAGGATTACTTGTTTGTATAATAGTTTAGTTGATGCAACAGGATAGTTGGAAAGTGTCTTTTTTTTAAAAGGCCGCTGCGTTTGAACTGAACTGAATGTTGTTCAACGGCTCATCAACACAGTATAGGTTATATAGAGCCGCCCCAGAGAGAGGGGAAGGATACATTGGAATCCGGGAACCGTGCCCTACTCTTATTATCGAATAGATTCCTATAGTTCTTTAACGTGCTCGGAGGATAGACCGATACACGCCCGGTTTACGTCCCCATCCGACGAGGAGGCTAAGGGAAAGTGTCTTGCCCAAGAACACACCGACGAAACTCAGTGGCAATTATAGGTATTGTTTCGGATTACATACATATGGACTTATAAGGTTGTTTTGAGTAAGTACATATTTCGCTTCCTTTTCAATTTCTAATGACTTGTGTTTCATATTAGGTCTTTCTACAGAATAGTGGTATCATCAGTTCGGTGGTCAAATGTCGTCTGCTAAAATCCGCTTTTATACACTGGTCGATTCACACAGACACAGTACCGCCTTATCTCATTAATATTCAGTGAATTTAGGTAGTGCGCATGTTGTATATATGAACCCACACGTACACAGTAATCACTTGGTACAACATTCATAATAACCGTTAGCCAGTGTGCCTTTTATCGGGATTGTGTAGTTTTAAGGCTATAAGAAATAATAAATACGTACCTGTATTTATCGGTTAAGAGTTCGGATGCGTAGTAATTAATCGCATCCGAATGACTTAACTGTATTTTATTCACCGGTAACATACATGTACGTATTTATTGTTTCGATTCTAACACAACAATAACCCCATTGATTACGCTATTGTGGGGGCACTATATATTATCTCGGAGGTCAAGGTAATCAGGCTGCTATGTTTACAGGCTGTTCCATTGGGCGCCCCCGCATGCACAGTTTTGGACGGTACATTTTGTTTAAATACACTAGTAGTCAGTGACAAACAATTAAGTCATCGCTTACGTCATGTAGCTTGTGCGTCAAACGTTTTCAGCTTGTTCAAGATGCTTATTAATGTTATGTGAACTGATGCATATGACGGGTTTATATCGGGTGTGTGCAAGGTTTGGGAGCATGGCAAGTTTGTTGTAATTAACATTTCATTAAAATTACTGTTGAGTTTGTCTTCGTGACGTATATTTACCAAATGACGTCATGTAACGTGGCGCTTCCAACGGATGAAATATACGCGGGGAATTAATGGTACAGCTGTATTTTATCGTAAAATAACATACACAGTTGTCTCTATTCTTTGCGTATATGAAAGAGTGCGCAGGTCGTGTTAGAATGGAAATTAAAATACTGTTTGAAATAGCCCGGTGACTAACACGTGTATCGATAAAAAAACAAAAACATAAGGATATTGGTAACATATTTTTGGCCGTTTTCGGGAAACATTTAAGCGTTTGGACATAAAACATACATGTACGCATGGATTTGATTTTGCGTTGCGGGTCACCCACGACATACGAGAAAACTTAGTCCCGTTGCTTATACTAATGATGTCACGCTAGGTCTGCATCGTTTCGGCTAAGACCATGACTGTTATTTTCTTCGTTCTCTTTGAAATCAAACTGAACAGTTCTGAATGCAATCTTACTACTATTTCAAATCAATGTAAACAGTTCAGAATGATATTTTAATTTCATTTGACATCAAAGTAAAGAGTTCATAATGATATCTTTCTTCCATGACATGAAAATGAATAGTTCTAAATGATATCTTACTTATATTTGAAGTCTAAGTGAACAATTCAGAATGATCTCTTACTTTCATGTGTCGTCAAAGTGACAGTTTAGCATTAAGAAATAATAAATATGTACCTTTGTTGTATCGTTGAATAAAATACAGTTAGGAGTTCGGAAGCGTAGTAAGTAAATCACTCGTGCTTACGCACTCGTGATTTAATTACTCGCATCCGAACGACTAACTGTATTTTATTCACCGATAAAATACAGGTACGTATTTATTATTTCGATTCTAACACAACAATAACCCCATTGTTTATGCTATTGTTGGGGCACTATATATTATCTCGGAGGTCAAGGTAATCAGGCTGCTATGTTTACAGGCTGTTCTATTGGGCGTATGCAAAGTTCTGCATTTCAATACACTAATAGTCACGTGACAAACAATTAAGTCATTGCTTACGTCATATAGCTTGCGCTGTATGACGTCAAACGTTCTCAGCTTGTTCAAGATGCTTATTAATGTTATATGTACTGATGCATATGTCGGGTTTATATCGGGGTGTGCACGGTTTGGGAGCATTATGGTGGCATGTGGCTGCCATGCACTAAATTTAAGTTGACATAAATTATCGTGAATTTATGGTCATTTTATTGCAACTTGTCGTGATAATTTCTCTTTTAAGACGACACAATTTCAAGAATATAGAAATAAAAACAATGATAAAATATCTCAACAATTAATAAAAAGTCGCGATAATGCTTCAACGTGCCATTCGAATAACGACTTAATTAAGATATCTAAAAATAGATTTGTGGTTAGTTTCTGTCATTTACGTTGGCGATGCTATTCCCGGTCGATTTCCCAGTTACTTCCCGTTTAAAACCCGGTTGAAAATGGATGGCAAATGTGATGAGTGTGTTGATATTTCTGATGGTTTAATGATATATTATAGGTTATTGAATTTGTATGGCTAAATATTACTTGGAACGAGTTGTTTTGGCAAAGGACGACGAGCTTGCGATTCGTCCTGCGCCAAAACAACGAGTTCCAAGTAATATTTAGCCATACAAATTCAATAACCTTTTTATTGTATACTTTCATATTGTTTTCGATCAATGTTAATTGTATGACTATTACTTTTCATTGTATTTGTGTTATTTTTATAGCTTTTGATGGAATTCCTATCTTGCCATTCAGTTTCATTTTGTGTGGATGATTATTTTGCGCGAAAACGACGTCGACGTCGGATGACGTCATTAAAAACAACAAGCCATTTTCTAAAGTTTGTTTACCATTTGATAACGTTAAAAACAGTGGGTGAGTGACCATTTCAGTTATTTTATCAATTTTTGCCATAAAAGGTTGAAAAAAACACGTATTTTTTTGTTGACACTATAGGAAGGATTCCGTTATTTTTATTTGAAAGTAGTTCCTTATTTCTATTTCGCGGCTCTTAGCAAGCACGAGCAAAAGTTCCCGTGCAATATGAATGCGTGCAATATCGTAGAATATTGCACGCTTAGCTCAATGCAAACTAAACGGGACAATATGAAAGTATACAATAAACACTTTATATATGTATTCATTATTTCATAATTACTGAAACAAATGTTGGAAAAAAATTAGTTAATTAAATGTTGAATATTGGTGTTTCTCCTGAATAATTTGACTGGTTTCGGCAATTTTCGGTTCAGTTTCACAAAAATTTAAAGGATACAAATGCCTTAATAGTTCAGAATTTATTGTTTTGTTAGCATAAATGAGTCTTTTCATAAAGTAAAGTGATAATTTTGACAACTTAAAACTCAAACCTGATAAGAATTATGGGAAACTTACATTATCATGCAAAAATAAACATGTCTGCAATTAAACATCAACACGAAAATAGGGGGTTTAATATCTTCTAAGAAACATTTCTTCAGCTGTATACTAACACAGGGTCAGAGGGCTGGCGTGGCGCAGTCGGTAGCGCGGCGGATTTGTAACCGGAGGCCCCGGGTTCAATCCCCCGTGGTGCCAATGTGTTCCGTCGGTGTGTTCTTGGGCAAGACACTTTTCCTTAGCCTCGTCCGTCGGATGGGGACGTAAACCAGGCGGTCCCGTGTATCGGTCTATCAACCGAGCACGTTAAAGAACCATAGGAATCTATCCGATAATAAGAGTAGGGCAGGTTCCCGGATTCCTATGTATCCTTCCCCTCTCTCTGGGGCGGCTCTAAATAACCTGTACTGTGTTGATGAGCCGTTAAACAACATTCAATTCAATTCAATTCTAACACAGGGTCAAAGGTGAACGTAATGTTTACCCGTTGCAATTTCATACCCTGTCTAATTTCGTTTCTGAAATTTATATAAAAAAATGTCAAAACATGATAAGCTGCATTTTCAAATATCAACAACATTCCTAGAATACAGTAATTGCAAAAAAAATAACAGGAAAATGCACTAACAAGTTTTTAAAGTATAAATTCTAGCACTCTTTAATACAGAACTACTTTCGACTGCACCGGGCGAGTACATCCGGATGATTTAGTGGAATATAACCAGAAAGTCAACCTCCTCGCAGTGATATTGTAGCCAATAATCCCTGCCACAATACAAATCACGTGACGATAGCTGAGGACATGTCATTACAAAAAATGGCGATACACTAAGTAATGCTTGGTACAGTAAACTCTTGCCGTAACCAACAGGCAATTGGCAATAACATCATCGCATTCGAGAAGATGTTGAAAACATTCAACCTGTTTTGGTTTTGGTCATATATTTAAATACGTGTGTAGGTCTATGCTTGGGTGTAATCTCTTTATTAAATTTACGCGCAGCTTCTGTAATGTTCTCAACGGAATACATGTTTGTTTACAAGTAACCAAGTAACCATGTTTATATTCGCTAAAATTGATTTTTTTAACAAAAAAATTATTTTTGTAACCAGATACCGTTTTTCACACTATTTTCCTATATTATGAACAAACCAAGTTGAAATATTGACCTAAAAATCTTTAACCAAAAAATTAAACAGCTGGATTTCAGATATAAATTCAATGCAGGAAAGGGCCTTTAATGCTATATACTTTGCTGCTGCAGTATCCTCGACCTCTTAGTTTACGACCACTTAACGACAGTTGGCTTCATATATCAGTAAATCATTATATATTTCATATAATATGATGTTAGCTAAAATATTAATAAAGTATTCAAACTGCAACAAAAACTACCGCGACTTTGATTGAATTCTGTTTATTTTCAACCCGATAACATCTGTAAATGGATTACCTCAATTTTCTTTATTTCAAGTGAACGGCACGTGTTTCCGATCACCTTATTTACTATAGTTTTTTTCTTGAGATGCAGTATCTTCATACGGGAAATTTTATGCAAATTTGTTGACCTAAATTCATACTGGCTGACAGCGCAGAAAAAAACCCAAAATCATCCAACCATATTTTAATTTTTGTTTTTAATTTAACAGGAAGACACAAAGCCTTAATTATTTTCTATGAAAAATATGAGTACCCTCATCACCTTAAAATCTATCTTTTTCAATGCTGTGGAGTCTTTAAATTATTGTCTTCTGCTGTTTTCATAACATGGCGGCCTGCTTTCAGGAATTTAGGTCACATGTCACGTGGGAAATATATTAACATAAAAAAATACCAGATGTTTTAACACAAACAACGATATTTCATCATGTTTTATGCAGGGTACTGCAGCCCTTGACATAATATATTTACCATTTCTCATTTTACGATTTAACAAAACGTGTTGATATCTTATGAAGGCAAAGGATTAAATCATCATTGCATCATAAATATTTTATTTTGTGTAAGTCTGCTTGAAAATGGGATACATTTAATGGCGAGAACACTGGTAGACAGATCAAATATCCATAGGAAAATTATCCACAGCCTTAAAAAATCAGTCTTATTTGCAAGTTTTTTCTGTTGATGTTTAGAACTATTCATTAAGCAGACGGTCATAAAAGTTGATGAAGAAATGTGCACAATAAACGTGCGCAGACGCGATTTCCGCCATCAGTCGAAATCACATGGTGGTCGAAAGCCAATAGAAAGACGATATATGATCCTGAAGATTTCATGATAATTTCTTAATATTAATGAGTAACGCAAGATCAACATATTCCCCGTTTAAAATTTTGCTTGATAAGCTAGGCCCAATGTTGGAACCCAACTCATCGTGAATGCTGGTTATTGACACGGGTAAAACGGCATTCTGTGTACTCGTACCTTGGAGTGGGGCCTCAGGTCCAGGAACCACGACACCGACCTCAGGTTCCGGAACCACGACACCTCGCCTGATGCCCCCAAGCGACTCGACCAAATGGGGGGTCACCTGTCGAACAACCTCCTTAATAAGTTCCGGGTCCACGACTGGAGGTAGTGTCCTGCCTGCCGAATCTGGAGGTGCTGGTGGACTATTAGCCTCCGGTGTCACCACTTTCTGACGCCTGGCGTACGGGCTTTTGCGGGACTGTCGTTTAGGCATTTTTCAACTGAAATGTAACGTGAGCGATTACTCCGTTGCCAATTAGCATCCATAAGTATATATATTTATTACATTTATTATTAGAATACTATTTTTATATACAGGTTGTTTTTATTGATTTATTTATTTAAATTGTTTTATGTTTATGTTTTTGTTTTATTAATTCTATTATGTAATTTAATTATATTATTTTTTGTAGTTATTTTTTTTTAAATCTTTCGATTTACGAAATATATATATATATATTCTTAATATTATTATTTATGTATTATTATTATTATTTTTTTTTATTATTTTATTTATTTATTCTATAATTTTATTTATTTATTCCCCATCCCCCACAAACATGCAAAAGATCAGCCTGATCAATGATCAATGACAGAACATCCAGGTCACAACAGCATTTTCCTTCCGTCGGTAAGAACAATTGCTATGATCAATCTTGTGTATTTCGAAGGTGAAAATTAATTATAATATGATATGAAAAACGAGCCCTGTGTCCAGTAACAGCATCCGCCGATTCCTAGCTGCAGACCTCTATAGGACCCAATCACTTACCGCACTTATAAAACAAGAAACAAACATGTATAGTTTATAAACGATACAATAAACAACCACGTTAATAACATCGAAGAGGAACAACTCCAACATTAAAAAATGTATCATGTAGGAACAGTTATTTCCCTTGAAAGAAAAGGTTTGCCGGCGTTGAGATAAAATCTACCAAGCATAATTTGATACAATGTCATTATTAAATTAAATACGTTGCAAATATTTATCTACGAAAAATATTATTTTATAAGACGACTAATAAATATTGCTTCTTCGGCCGTAAATGAACAATACATGATATAGAAAAATGCAGGTAACACGAGTTGGATCGATTACGTCATGCATATGTAATACATGATATTATAAACTATGACTAAAGTTTGGGGCGCTTGTTTCATCCAAAGGTTTTTCTGCAGTAACTCGATCAATTTAAACAGTACGTATATAAATTATATATCATTAGAACTGGCATTTTTAGTGGTAAATAAAGCTACTTTACTTTTGAAAATCGGTTGAGAAATAAATATTTTAGAGCCAAAATATTTTTTTGAAGGGGCTTTTCCTATGTAAATTCCTTGTTGGTGGGACAGCAGAAAATTAAAAATTGTCAAATAACTTCAGTAATACTTCATATTTTGCTATAAAACTTTCTGGGTGTTTTAATTTACTAATATCCAACAATTTAAAACCATTTTTGGATAAAAATTCTAAAAAAAAATATTTTTCAAATATTTCATGCAGCAGAATTTTGCATTGAAAATGACCCATCAAAAACAACTTTTGCACATGAAATTTATTTTTTTTTAGTGGTAAATAAAGCTACTTTACTTTTGAAAATCGGTTGAGAAATAAATATTTTAGAGCCAAAATATTTTTTTGAAGGGGCTTTTCCAATGTAAATTCCTTGTTGGTGGGACAGCAGAAAATTAAAAAATGTCAAATAACTTCAGTAATACTTCATATTTTGCTATAAAACTTTCTGGGTGTTTTAATTTACTAATATCCAACAATTTAAAACCATTTTTGGATAAAAATTCTAAAAAAAAATATTTTTCAAATATTTCATGCAGCAGAATTTTGCATTGAAAATGACCCATCAAAAACAACTTTTGCACATGAAATTTTTATTTCTCAACCGATTTTGAAAAGTAAGGTATTTTTATTTACCACTAAAAATGTCTGTTTCACTGATATACAACATATTTAGGTAGTAGATTAATTTTATCTTAAAACTCCAAAAAACCTTTGGCTGAAACAAGCGCCCCAAACAATAATGCCAGTAATGGCGACGCCCTCCGTCTGCTTGAAGCATTCTTACAAACGCTTTTAATCCTAATAAACTAAATTCCCCTGCAACAAATAGTTCGTTACAAAATTACCAGTAACGTACTTACCAATTTACAAAAGCCTTAAATGTAAGGTTTATGTTGCGAATACAGATTATCATTAAATAAATGTTTTGTACTGAATGAATTACTGACCCTTTATTCAATCCAACTGTGTAGACAAAAAAGAATGCGAGTAGGACAATTTAGCTGTGCAATCTTTCAATCACTACTTCTCGGGTATTTAACCTTGAATGGATCGTAGTCTTGATCATCTTTGACGCTTGTTTGTCTTGAAAACAAGCAAGCGTCGCAGATGATCTAGACTAAATGAACGAGTGAGCATGGAAGCGCAGATGTTTTGAGGTTTTTAAGGGTAATCTAAGATACGTATACTGTCTAATCTGTATACTGTCTAATCTGAACCCCAACACACACACATAAAGGCTCCACCCCTCCCGCAATACAGTCGCATAAGACTACTCGCCTTGCTATTTTGTACAGACCATGGCCCTAAATGTCATCCCTAGTCTCAAATGAGAAACTAGTTTGAGATGTACCACATGCCATTACAAGTGACCTGGTCCTGGCGACAGGCAAGTGGATATTTTCTGTGTAGCATGGGTTTATGAACGTTTCAGTTATTGTGGAGTGGGCGGGTGGGGGACTGAGACCCACTTTAAATATTTCATACACATGTTATTATTCATCACGAAAGAACTTTTGGCTTTTTTAGGCTAATTTACTCATTTTTCAGAATTGTTCAAATTTGACCTTGACATTGTCACGATAAGTCATGTAGGCCATCTAATGCGAGTACTCATTTGTTTACATAGCAAAGATGACGGGTTTAACACCAACTTGTGAAAATAGTAGCACATATTTAAAAGAAAAAGGGAAAGAAACATTCATTTGACACATTACTTTGTAAATAAAGATCTGCATGACTTCATTGCAAGGAAAAAACAATATTTATCAGCTAGGTTGCTTTTTTCAGAAAAATTGATAATAAGGCTTATTCATTTTGGCAATTGTTGGACACAAAAAATATTTGTTTTGCATGTGGGGTGGTTCATAAACTTACTTTTTTTTCCTCAATGGACTATTTTGATGATACTATTTAGAAAATACTAATCAGTTTCCCAATATTTTCTAATTTGAAAAATGCGTTTGCATTGCTACTTCGAGGTATTTTTTAAACGTGACACGATCATGAACATATTTAAATAAAAGTGAAGCCGTTTTCTTTCAACTATGTACGTTATTAAGGGTGAAATATTATAATAAATTTTAATAGTTTAAATATCAATGTTCTCCAGAAGTGGATGGGACACCGTTCACTTATATACCGAGTGCAGACTTTGCATCTTTGCAACCCTCTTGTCAATTTCTTTTTAATATATTTCACTTTCAAAAAGGACTTAAAAACAGATATATATGTGCATTTTTATTTTAGTCAAATGAATTTATTTTGCTCTGACATGCTACATTTTTTTAAAATATTGTCCTGGTTGTATAAAGAGCCAATAACCAAACGAACATATTAAGCAAAGTATTACAAAAGTATTAAAACACTGTGTTTGACCTATTTTTGGAACGTGTCGAGAGAAAAAAATAAAAAAAATCAATAAAAAAAAATCCCTACCTACCTACCCTATTTTTTTTCCCAATGTTACCTGAACCACACATATTATTTTGTTTGGCCTTATCTAAGACTAAGAAGTAAAATTGAAATGTTGTCTAATGGCTCATCAACACAGTATAGGTTATTTAGAGCCGCCCCCAGAACAAAGGGAAAGGATACATAGGAATCCGGGAACTGGCCCTACAGTTATTATGAAATAAATTCCTATGGTTCTTTAACGTGCTCGGATGATAGACCTATACACGGGAAGGGAAAGTGTCTTGCCCAAGAACATACCAAGGAAACTCCGGGGCACTAAGGAGGATTGAACCCTCGGCCTCCGGTTACAAATCCGCCGCGCTACCTACTGCGCCACGCTAGACCCGTGGGCTGACATTGATCTCATCATTATCTAAGAGGCTTATGGACTCCAACATAGTCTTTATATCATTATGTTGGAGGCCTGTGGACTCTGACATAGTCCTCATAGCATTATCTAAGAGGCCCGTGGACTCCGACATGGTCCTTATATCGTTTTATCACATAACGTCCCTTGTTAGCAGTGTGGAACACCCATTTAATATTCTATTGTATGACACACGTGTAATACAACCTGGAACGATTTTGATTGGTTGAGTTAAACCTGTAACACTACGCAAGTTATTAACTGAAACTATTTTATTTATTACAAATTCACCCAGATCTGAGTCATAAACTTATTATTTGTGACAGCTTATAAAAATAATGCACGTTATTCAAAACATTGTTGTTTGTTTGTTAAAAAGTTGGCGTAAACTGCTAATTTGTAAAGAGGTAAAGCACGAACTCTTTTATATGCAACGTTATGTGTGAGACGCGACGTTACGACGTCACATATTTTATGACGTTTTGGCGCTAAAGTGTGTCTGACGTCGTGGCGGTTCTATGTCCATCTGAATTAATTTTTACTATTGCAATTGCAATGTTATGTGATAAAAAGGATCTTAAACTCGTTCCCATTCCATATAAGATTTATGAAACTCGTTATGAATTATTTTAATTTTAACTCGCCAAAAGGCTTGTTAAAATTAAAATAATTCTTAACTCGTTTCATAAATCTTATATGAAATGGGAACTCGTTTAAGATCCTCTATATATTGGAGGCCCTTAGACTCAAACATAGTCTTCATAGCATTATCTTAGAGGCCCGTTACCTCCCGTCCGACATAGTCCTTATATCATTATATTGGAGGCCCGTGCACTCCTACAAAGTCTTTATATCATTAGGTTGGAGGCCCGTGGACTCTGACATAGTCCTCATATCATTATCTTAGAGGCCCGTGGACTTCGACATAGTCCTTATATCATTATATCATTATATTGGAGGCCTGTGGACTCTGACATAGACCTCATATTATCTTAAAGGCACGTGGACTTCCATATAGTCCTTATATCATTAACTTAGAGCCCTGACATAGACCTCATAGCATTAACTTAGAGGCCTTTGGACTCCGACATAGTCCTTATATCATTATATTGGAGGCCCGTGGACTCTTACATAGTCTTTATATCATTAGGTTGGAGGACCGTGTACTCAGACATAGACCTCATATCATTATCTTAGAGGCCCGTGGACTTCGACATAGTCCTTATATCATTATATCATTATATTGGAGGCCTGTGGACTCTGACATAGACCTCATATTATCTTAAAGGCACGTGGACTTCCATATAGTCCTTATATCATTAACTTAGAGCCCTGACATAGACCTCATAGCATTAACTTAGAGGCCTTTGGACTCCGACATAGTCCTTATATCATTATATTGGAGACCCGTGGACTCTTACATAGTCTTTATATCATTAGGTTGGGGCCTAGCATTATCTTAAAGTCTTTATATCATTAGGTTGGGGGCCCGTGGACTCTGACATACTAGTCCTCATATCATTATCCTAGAGGCCCGTGAACTCTGACATAGTCCTTATATTATTATCTTAAAGGCCCGTGGACTCCGACATAGCCCTTATATCATTATATTGGAGACTCGTGGACTCTGACATAGTCCTCATATCATTATCTTAGAGGCCCGTGGACTCCGACATAGTCCTTATATCATTATATTGGAGGCCCGTGGACTCTTACATAGTCTTTATATCATTAGGTTGGAGGCCCGTGTACTCAGACATAGACCTCAATACAATAAGTGCTTTTGAAAATAAAGATATTATTGTTACCCATTTTTTTGTCAAAATAATATTTTGCCTTGTCAATGAAAAACACCTTGATGAATGTGGTATAATGGGTTTTTGTGGGAAATATGGCAGTTCTGTTTTATACTATAAGTCCATGCTCTCAGTATGAACATATAACACTTCTATGGTGTAATCTGTAAACACGTCTACCCTTTGGGTGGAAGACCCAGGTTCAAATCCTGGTGGGAGATGTTTTGACAAAGAGCTGGATTAAGTAAGCATTTCTAAATTTTGGATATAAATCAATGTACAATGGTACCAAAATCGAAATTATAAATTTTGGATATAAAGTCAGTCAGCTAGAGCGTCGACTATTATGTGTCTACTGAACCACAGGTTCAGGGTTCGAGCCTTATATAAGGCAACATTTTTTAATTTGGCATTTGAGTATTCTATAAAGCGCAAACCCAGGGTCCTGTTTCATATTTATGTGTATAGTAATGTTTGCTAAAGGACCAAACTTGGTATGTGGATGCATCTTGGGATAACGGTGTGTCGCGTACCAAAATAATGTCATTGTGACCTTGACCTGTGACTTCTGTCATAGAAATTGCTTGTCCGGACCGTATTTTCAATACCATAACACTTAGAGATACCAAACTTGGTATGTGAATACATCTTGGGATAGCGGTGTGTCGCGTACCAAAATAAGGTCATTGTGACCTTGATCTTTGACCTCCATCATAGAAAATGTCTAGAAAATGTTTGTCCCGGTGGGGGACTATGGATTGCCCTGCAATTCTTGATGCTCTTGTTTTAAAAATTCTCGTACTACTCCTATTATTATTATTATACTAGATTTAAAGTTATAAACTATTACTCCAAGCTATTGGAGTAAAGTTCATACTGTTGAAAGTTAATAAAAAATAAATCATTAAATGTTCTCTTATATTTAAAATAAATAAACAAATAAATCATAAAATGTTCTCTTATACTGTACAGTAACTTCCTCATGCATGGAGGGATTCCCAAATAACTTTGCATAGATGTTCACCATCATGAGACAATGACATGCAGCAAGTCACATTTGGAAGTTGAATTCAGAAATAAGTACAATTATGAATATATTGTGTCCGTGTCCTTGGGCATCTAGTCCTATTGTATATCTATGGAGTAAGGATTTAACTTAACTTCTTCATTGACTTATATTTGAGGGGGTGGGGGGCGGGCTCGACATGTTGCCCTTGGGCATCTACTCCTATTGTATATCTATGGAGTAAAGATTTAACTTAACTTCTTCAACGACTTTTTGTGTCGAAGAAAACCGAGACATATGGATCACTTTGTCGTCAATCCGTCCGTCACGAAAACTTAACATTGGCTATAACTTTCTCATTTCTTTATATTTCTTCATCAAACTTTCAATATACTCATTATGACAACATCCACATGAGCATACTAAAATATAAAGGTCAAGGTCACATTGAAGATCATTATATGGGTTAAATACTCATTTCTTTCTTCACGAAAACTTAACATCTCATTTCTTGATATTTCTTCATCAAACTTTCAATGTATACTCATCATGACAACATCCACATGACCATACTAAAATATAAAGGTCAAGGTCACTCACACTGAAGGTTAATATATGGGTTAAATAGTCATTTAATATAAAGGTCAAGGTCACACTGATGGTCATTATATGGGTTAAATATTTATTTATTTTCTTCATGAAAACTTAACGTTGGCTATAACTTTCTCATTTCTTTATATTTCTTCATCACACTTTCAGTTTATACTCATTATGACAACATCTACATGACCATACTAAAATATAAAGGTCAAGGTCACAATGAAGGTCACATTTTTTAAATTTATTTTTTAATTGACAAGGCCCCAGAAGGTGACACACGTGCTCCAGAGAGCACCCATCTAGTTTAAATCAACTCTTACTATAAAGTTCATGTCCATTGGTGTTAATATTTAAAGAGAAATAAAGGGTTTTATACAATTTATACAGTTAAATTTTTTGTAACATTTTTTGCGTAAAATAAAACATCTGCTCTTAACAATTTATACTGGGGAGTATATAATTATGGACACCGATATAGTCTTGTAATCCCAGACCCGGCTTTCACTAAACATCGCAGTATGATACAGTCTTATAACTCCAGACCCGGCTTTCACTAAACATCGCAGTATGATACAGTCTTATAACCCCAGACCCGGCTTTCACTAAACATCGCAGGATGATAGTCTTATAACCCCAGACCCGGCTTTCACTAAACATCGCAGTATGATAGTCTTATAACTCCAGACCTGACTTTCTCTAAACATCGCAGTATGATACAGTCTTATAATCCCAGACCTGGCTTTCACTAAACATCGCAGTATGATACAATCTTATACCCCAGACCTGGCTTTCACTAAACATCGCAGTATGATACAGTCTTATACCCCAGACCTGGCTTTCACTAAACATCGCAGTATGATACAGTCTTATAACTCCGGACCCGGCTTTCACTAAACATCGCAGTATGATAGTCTTATAACTCCAGACTGGCTTTCACTAAACATCGCAGTATGATACAGCTTTCAGGGGAGATAATAGAGGTGTGAGACCCTAAGTGACGCAGATTGCGTACGGTGTCAGACCGGTCAAAATCAGCTCATTGAACACAATGCAATATATGCTATATTTGGAGATCAGTCACAAGTTCCACAACATTCGTTCGCTTAAATACACTTTTATTCTGTGTATTAAACACATTTGGCTAGCACACGGTCCCATATCTGGAATAAAACACCGATTCAGTTTTTCAACATTTCGCGTCATTCATTCACACTATGCGTATTTTGAAATAAACATCTGTCAAAACCACATCTCTACCTAACCTCTATGCTCATACTCTCCAAAGAAATAATCCTGACAAACACAGTAAAATACTTACTATTCATGATAACAGACATACTACTTTAACCTCAGGTTAGATTTAACAATGAAATAAAAACTAATCTTGGGAAAAACAAATGCAAACTAGAAACTTTGGATTCTTTCAAGGAACTATTTCAGCACCCTACGACACGGAAATATTTCCTGACTGGTCTGACACCTAAAAGAGTCGCGATATTTGTCAAAAATTTAACATCAACTCTTTTTTTCTCACTCAGCTGCAAGCTTTCACAGAAAAAATCAACTGGATTTGGCCATTAATAAGAAAAATGCATTTTGTCCATCTAAAAGAGTCGCGATATTTGTCAAAAATAGTTATCGAATACATCTAACTGACCAATAAGGTTTACCGAATGGAAAATTAGATGCTTTGGCAAGGACCTATTATCTTTTCGGTTCATTTTCTGCATGCAAAGACCCATTCGGCTAATAGAAATCAAGGATTTTAAGACACGTTATACAAAACTAGAAAAAATGCCAAAATAAATTAACTGTTTGGTATATATCCATCAAGTAAATTTTTCAAACATTGCCTTCTGTATACCAAACTAACATATACACATAATGTGAGGTTTAGATATCAAAATCACTCATGCATGAAATTTCTTTATTTTTCATGGAGAAACAGACATTCTGTTAAATTCCAACACTTTTGAGGCACGCAATAGACCATAAGGCTGCCTTGGAGCACATTTACATGCACTATGTCCAATAAAATATACAGTTGGGCTATAAAATGCCAGAAAAAAGAGACAACATTGAAGTAATTACTCAAAAGCTAAGCCTACCCCATATGCCTGTTGCAGTTTTAAAGGCCACTAATACATTCAAGTCTTGGGCAACAGCAAGACAGACTGAATCACACACCAGAATAATATATATTTCAGTGGATTATACCATTATCTCTAACAAAATACCAAATTAATGTGTTAAATTACAATTATATGCCATTGCATAGTGATTTCATCTGAATTAATGAAGAAAAATGGGTGGATTTACACCATGTTTAACAAAAAAATAAAATAAATGTTAAATTCCACAAATTTCTGTATATTTCAGTTTCAGATTGTAAAACCCATCATCGCGTACAAAATTTACAGATTCTCAGGCTTTCGATACAAAGTAAGACTCCTCCTAGAGTCACGTCATGTCAAAATGTCAGTACCGATACATTTTCAGATTTTAGCCTCATACGGTACCTTAAAATGCCAGAAAAAAGAGACAAAATTGAAGTAATGACTCAAAAGCTAAGCCTACCCCATATGCCTGTAGCAGTTTTAAAGGCCACTAATACATTCAAGTCTTGGGCAAAAGCAAGACAGACCGAATCACACACCAGAATAATATATATTTCAGTGGATTATACCATTATCTCTAACAAAATACCAAATTAATGTGTTAAATTACAATTGTATGCCATTGCATAGTGATTTCATCTGAATTAATGAAGAAAAATGGGTGGGATTTACACCATGTTTAACAAAAAACTAAAATAAATGTTAAATTCCACAAACTTCTGTATATTTCAGTTTCAGATTGTAAAACCCATCATCGCGTACAAAATTTACAGATTCTCAGGCTTTCGATACAAAGTAAGACTCCTCCTAAAGTCGCGTCATGTCAAAATGTCAGTACCGATACATTTTCAGATTTTAGCCTCATACGGTACCTTAAAATAATAAAATTGCCATTTGTTGTAGGAATTGTGACAGATCTATTACCTTTTGCCACTAATCCACTTCAAGGCACTTGAGAGCCTACTTAAAGTGCTTTAGGGCCACTCCAAATCACTAGGACCCCCAAATTCCACCCTAAAACACACACATTCTATTTCAATTGAAAAAAAAACATGTTCTGTTGTAAAATTCAAAAATTTAACATCAGCTTTTTTTTTCTCACTCAGCTGCAAGCTTCCACAGAAAAAATCAACTGGATTTGGCCATTAATAAGAAAAATGCATTTTGTCCATCTAGGTGTCAGACCGGTCAAAATCAGCCCATTGAACACAATGCAATATATGCTATATTTGGAGATCAGTCACAAGTTCCACAACATTCGTTCGCTTAAATACACTTTTATTCTGTGTATTAAACACATTTGGCTAGCACACGGTACCATATCTGGAATAAAACACCGATTCAGTTTTTCAACATTTCGCGACATTCATTCACACTATGCGTATTTTGAAATAAACATCTGTCAAAACCACATCTCTACCTAACCTCTGTGCTCATACTCTCCAAAGAAATAATCCTGACAAACACAGTAAAATACTTACTATTCATGACAACAGACATACTACTTTAACCTCAGGTTAGATTTAACAATGAAATAGAAACTAATCTTGGGAAAAACACATGCAAACTAGAAACTTTGGATTCTTTCAAGGAACTATTTCAGCACCCTACGACCCGGAAGTATTTCCTGACTGGTCTGACACCTAAAAGATTCGCGATATTTGTCAAAAATAGTTATCGAATACATCTAACTGACCAATAAGGTTTACCGAATGGAAAATCAGATGCTTTGGCAAGGACCTATTATCTTTTCGGTTCATTTTCTGCATGCAAAGACCCATTCGGCTAATAGAAATCAAGGATTTTAAGACACGTTATACAAAACTAGAAAAAATGCTAAAATCAATTAACTGTTTGGTATATTTCCATCAAGTAAAGTTTTCAAACGTTGCCTTCTATATACCAAACTAAAATATACACATAATGTAAGGTTTAGATATCAAAATCACTCATGCATGAAATTTCTTCATTTTTCATGGAGAAACAGACATTCTGTTAAATTCCAACACTTTTGAGGCACACAATAGACCATAAGGCTGCTTTGGAGCACATTTACATGTACTATGTCCAATAAAATATACACTTGGGCTATAAAATGCCAGAAAAAAGAGACACAATTGAAGTAATGACTCAAAAGCTAAGCCTACCCCATATGCCTGTAGCAGTTTTAAAGGCCACTAATACATTCAAGTCTTCCCCTACAAAAATAACGAGCTTATATTTTAGATATTTAACGAGCTCGCCACGAGCTAGTTACGACCTCATAACAAGCACGGATTTGGAACGATTACGAGCACGTGACAAGCTCGTCACAAGCATTTCACGAGCTCCATACTATATTAGCCACAAGCTTGTAGTATGCGCACGCTGAGCTCGTGACGAGCACGCCGCGAGCTCGTGACGAGCATGCGCGAGCTCGTGACAAGCACGCGCGAGCTCTGCCATGAGCTCGTCGCGAGCTTGTGACGAGCATGCGCGAGCTCGTGACAAGCACGCGCGAGCTCGCTGCGGGCTTTGCCATGAGCTCGTCGCGAGCTTGTGACAAGCACATTGCGGGCTT